>JAPYZD010002326.1:0-22342 GCA_030522725.1 Ichneumoninae sp. B BG-2022a | reverse complement strand
ATATGCTAGAATTTTTTCAAATTTTTTTCTCATCGAGAAGTGTTTGTAATCTTTGTCTTTTTTCTCTCGAACTTAGGCGGCGTCAGTCATTGTGCTAGTTCTACCTTAACAGCAATATTTCTATTTCTATGCAGATTTGTTCTATACTAAATCGTCCGATTTCAGTGGGGCATAACTCGTCGAAAAGTCATTTTTTTAAATATGACGTTGCGTTTCAGATTCCCTCGTCGCCGGAACGAAATCCCGTTCCATCAGGGTCTGCCCCGAGCGGCAGCGGCAAGAGCAAAGAAGAATGAACATAGTGTGCTTGCGAAACCTTGACCTTGCCCGATTAAAACTGGGTGAGCTGGTCATTTTTTTTTCATTAAGATTCGATCGTTATCATCAAACTGTAAGACTTATTACTTTATCGTTTTCTTTTTCCCTACATTTGTATACGGTTCAGAATATTCGTGTTATAGAAAAGTCCTGTATAATATTTAAGACACTGTGCTAGAATAGAAGAAAAAAAAATCTTCCTTTAGTTATACCTTGAGAAAAGAAAAAACTTTTTTTTTCCCAATCAAAGCAGTAAATTTTTCCACCAGAAATTTAGAAAAAAAAGAAAATCAAACAAACGCGATGAAAAATATTTTCTATGTAATCTATTCGTATCGTTTAGAGGCGCATCTAATTGTTTCCGCTTGTACAAGTAACTGGTGCAATTCGTCCCAAGTTAAGCCATCTATGCTAGATCCGTTGGTCCTTCGCTTGTAATAGCGCTAGAGCTTCGATGCGCGTAGGACAGATAATAAATTACAAAACTCGTCTTGAAATGGGTTTAGTTGCATTTCATTTTTTTTTATTCAAATAAAAATACTCTTTAAAGTCTCCCCGACAATCTTTGTATCCGGCAGAGCTCTTCGCCACCCGCGTCTCAGTAATGTTCGCAGATCTTCCTTGACATCGAGGAAAGCTGGAATCGCCTCGACGTTCGAATTCTCGCCGGGATCGACGCCGTGGTCGTAAAGTTCCTCCGCCTCGATCGCGCGCCAGTCCGGCCTCTTCGTCCTCTGACAAAACTTCACCCACGCGGTGTAGCGAAACCTGCCGGTTCGCACAGTGTAGCCCATTACATTTATCTCGCGAAGCCGAGGCTCGTCGCTGTTCGGGTGCAACGTCGGCTCGAGACCCGGACGTGGGTACTGACTGAAAGCTGCCTTCTTCCACGATAACGTCTTCGATAGTAAAAAAAATATATATATAAATTCGTAAATTAATTTTTTATTACCGGCCGCGGTATTGCACATGCTCTTAATTGCTTAATTGAAAATTAACGAATTAAAATTGACAAAGTAATTATAAAAATATATATATTAATAATTACTTTGCCAAAGTATTTTCTATGGAATCAAAGAAACTTTACTCTATCATCCAGAGCGGCATTCATGAGGGGCACCAAGCTGATTCCCTCGCTGCAGAGATTCGGTGCCGGTACGGGAGTCGCGCCATAATCGTTACTGTTTCCGGTTTCCGGACACACAGGTATCGGATATCCGACGAGTTCGGCGATCGTTGGAAACAAGTCCACCAACTCGACCATAGCATCGACGCGAGTGTCGCGCCCCTCGGAAACTTTGTACTTGATTTTTTTAATCGATTCATGACGGAAGCTTCCGCGCAATTCGTCAAACGTTCCGACGATTCGACCGATCGTCTGCCTATTAGTTTTCGATCGGTGGGATTTGTTCTGTGGCGAGTCTTTGAAATCTGTGATCGGATAGAGAAATCCACTTGCACCGGCGTTAGTCACGGTAACTCGGGGCTCCGAACGGGGCACCGAGATGAGAAGAGGCACTCGAAGAGCCACATCGAAGTTACTGTACTTGGCCCATTCTCCGTGTTCTCCAAGTGACCAGCCTGCACGGAAAGAAAATCGGTGTTCGATCGATTGGGAAATATTTACATTTAAAAAAATTATATTAATAATTACTTTGCCAAAGTATTACCGTGATCGGAAGTCATTATGACGGCGGTGCTTTCGTGAAGATCAGATGTTCGCAATTGATCGAGTAACTTACCAATCAGGTCGTCGATGTACGTTACCGCGGCGTAATAGGATTGAATAATTGTTTTAGCGAAATCCACTGAAAATAAAGGGGAGTTTCTTAAAAAAAATTGAAAAATTAAAAGGGAGGAGCAACTTATCGATGAATAAATTTATTCGTGCAACACAAGCGCACATATAACACAAGTGAAGTGCAAACTGCAGAATGCGAACGGCTGGACAATTGAAAATAATAATAAAGGTAAATGAAAGTTTTTAGTAATTTTCATTTTTAATAAAGATCTTGTGTATTTAAGGTTTGACAACTTATAATTAAGGTCTGATTAAAGTCTTAGACCTTACGATGAAGGTCGGAATCAGATAGTAGATTTTATAATTAGGGTCCGATTAAGATCTCAGATGTTATAATTAAGGTCAGATTAAGGTTTTCGATCCTATAATTAAGGTCTGATTAAGGTCTTAGCGCTTTTAGTTAATGTTTGATTAAGGTGTTAGATGTTGTCTGATGAAAAATGACAATACGCGGTAAAAGAGTGCTTGATTTACCTGGAATTTTTTGCCAAGGAAAATCGAGAAGCAGCGCTCGAACGTCGTCGCGTTTTCTGAGATCCGACCATGGATTGTAAGCGACGTTGCTCACATTTTTCGGCCAATCGTACGGCTCGACGATATTAAATTTACTCAACGGATGATATTCTGCAATGTGCAATTTTTGTTTACAAATTTCAATTTAACTATTGCTGCGATCGATCGGGATGGATTTCTTTTTTTAACTCAGATATTTTCGTGGATACTTGAGTGGAATGTGAGGCTTCTGAAAGCCTACCGCCAGGAAAAATCGCCCAGAGTCGCTGTTCCGATTATTTATGAATATTTTTGCAGCATTCAACGTTTCCAAGTCGGGCAGCGTTTCTCCTGGCATTCGATCGACCAATATCGGACACACCTGGAAAATGTATTGTTCTGAAATCGCAGAGTTGTGTTTAATTCTGTTTTCAACAAATTCATGCCCTACGATGTTCTCGGATCCGGTCGAATTCATGGCGAACCCGCAGACCGGCGAATTCTTGTAACGATTCGTGAAAGGGTGAAACGGCTTTTCGCTCCACGAGTATGGACTGTCGTCGGAATTGTTGCAACTCATTCCTGCAGGGATTATCAAGTTAATTGCGATTTATCGGCTCTAATGAAAATCGTTATTTACTTAACGATAAGGCGATTTTTTTGTCAATGGACTTTATCTACGGTACAGATAAAGGATTGCAAAAACATTAACGACAAATAGACGAAAATCAACCACAGTGTAAACAAAAAAATCGGTTTCAAACTTTAATGCGTTTCCGGTTTTTGTAAAAATGTATAAATTAAAAGTAAGGTAAAATATTGATATTAGACAATTGTGAATATTTTTTCTAAAACTGGTAATCAGAGATGAACAGGCGCACAGTTAAAGTTCCAGTTTCAATGAAAAACCTAATTGGTGTTAAAATGAAAACCACCAAAATTGTAAGAAAGCTTTAGATGTGATTAAAACTAATGCATTTCAGGATTTGCATTTGCAGGTAAAATGTTGATATCACATAATTTTCAATACCTTTTATGAAACTGGCAATCGGAGATGAAAAAACGTACACTCAATGTTCCAATTTGAATTTAAAAAACCATCACCGTATGTTGTTAACTGATAAAGAAAACTCAAATCTGAGGCAGACGACAAAGATTTTTCCATGCTTTCAAGCCAGGACGGACCATACCTGGATGAAATATTTTTCCTACAGACTTGGTCGCATATCCGTGATTCCTCAAGTGCTCAGGCAGCGTAGTGAAATTACCAACCGTGTCTCTCCAGTAACTGTAGAAATCGTACAGCTGGAGAGTGTCCGGTCTGCGACTTGTTAAAAATGAATTTCTGCTCGGTGCGCACAGAGATTGCTGAAATCGAGAAGCTACATTTTCTTCTGAAATACATCTCGGCGCTCAGTAGTTCTCCATAAAATTTCCTCTCTGACCTGTGCGTAAGCATGAGTGAACAAAATGCTCCTCTCCGCCAACTTATCAATATTGGGAGTGTAAGCATAGCTGTCTCCGTAAGCTCCCAGCGCAGGACGCAAATCGTCGACAACTACGAGAAGAATATTCATCTCTCCCGTCGTTCTCCGCACGAGCAAACAATTGATAAAAGACAAGAAAAAAATCATCCTCAAATTTTCCATTTTCCAAAGAATTTTACCTAAAAAAAACAAACGAAAAAAATCGTCAACAAATTTGTCAAACTACGTTGGATACCGCTCGACGAGAGAAAAGATCGTTGCGATTCGCAGTACTATTCGTGTCGATCGTTCTTTCTCATCGTTCTCGCTCGAACGATTTTAAGATGTAACAGGGGTGCTTTCTTGAACGCAGATTTCTTCGACTTGCGTTCTTTTGTTCGTCCACTGCTAGTGCGTTTATTACTATTATTATTATTGTGCTCGGGGCCGGCTCCAGATATCGACTAGCGACCATTCTATGCGGCCACTGTGTGGGGTTAAAAAAAAATTAAAACCCTCTTGGAGAAAAATGGATTCAAAATATTTTGAAGTTGAGTGACGTTTAGTCTCGCCTTCAGCCCAAACTCATTTCCGCCAAAAAGTAACTAGACAGTAATTACTACTCTTTCACAATAGAATGCACTTTCGCGAAGACCGAACGAGAGTTCAGCGGCGGGAATCGTGCATGCGCAAACTCATTTCGGCTGCATATACATGTGGACGCTTCTCGGATATCTCGGGATTCAGCCGAACAAATCAGAACTGCATTCAAGATTCATTCACTTGCATATCTTACGCCAAATTTATTTCCACCAAACAAAAATTTCAGAACATCTCTGAACATCGCCCATCACCAGCTTTGAACGCATTGCCGCCGCATCTCTCTGATGGCCGAAGCTGCTCGCATTTGATTGGTCAACTCCTCTCCCTTCCGACCAATCCCCGCTGAACGATCCTTCAAGTACGAAGCATGCAGCTATATGCCGCACGATTCGGAGAGTATTATTAACACACTCGAGACGCAGTGTCAGTAAGCACCGCGGTGCTCTCTGCCCAAGTTCGTGAGTGTGTCCTCTGTCCCGCTTCGACTCGCGCCTCACCGCCGTTCGCCTTCTCTCTCCAATCAGCTGATTATTGTTTTCGTTCTCATGAGAAAATTTCAACCCACCACACACGCACACACCGCTCGACTGGCTATTCGCCAAATTAACGTTACATGCATACGCTCTCCACCTCGACGATTATTTCTACCTAAAAATTCACTCGGTGCGAAAACATCGCGTTATTGTCCTTCCATCGAGACGATCGCGAACGCGCAATCGCGACGCGAATATTCTTCGCTGTGGAACTGCCGAGCGTTAAATACGACTGACGTTTCACCGCTGGGTGACATCACTTGTCGTTACCGCCGCTGCTGCTGCGGTGCTCGCGAGCTCTCGCCGCTGTCAGTCGCTCGCAGAATGACGCAGTAGACGGTCCGGTGAGAGGTGGTGAACCTCACACAATGAAAATACGGTTTTGCGGAGAAGTAAGTTCTTATTATTTTGTTTTTTTTTCGTTGTTTTTCTAAAACCCTTTCCTTATTTTCGATTCGTCGTCGATGACTCGCCCTCGCGCCTCTTTTTTTCCTCGATAAAATCGATCGTTTTTTACTCGCGCGACTAATCGCTGTGATTAAAAGAAAAAAAACGAGAACGAAGTGAGCGATCGCTTTGTTGTGACGACGAGGGGTCTGTTTTCCGACCATCGACGCGACGAGCTACGCCAGAACGCCTACGCGCTTTTACGCAACTGCGTAAAAATGTCCCTCGACTCTCTCTCGCGATAATGACCGTGGCCTTTTGTTCCCGCGACCACCGATTTCTCTGTCGCTCGCCCGACGCTCCGACAACTTGGATGTTTTTTTTTTTTTTTTTTTTTCCTTTTTTCTCCCGTTTATTCCTTTCTGTGTAACTGCTTTTTCCTCTCTTCGCCAGTAGATTCCGTGCGAGTGAACAGCTGTGCTGCGGGTTGTGCAACTGTTGGAAAGGCAAAATAGAACTTCCCCTCCCTCCCCCCTTCGCCCTCCCCGCGCTCACCTCGGCGCACAACATCGGCCTGTACCATTGCACTTGTATCCGTCGAGTTTATCGTTCGTCGTTAAATAATACATCGTTTGACGCACGATTTTCTTCATATTTTTTTTCCGGGCCGGACAGACGCGCTGTCACCCGACTGGAGGATTTGGTCGGGGGAAAAAATATGATTATAGAGACTATGAAGGGGACGAGCGATGCGACTAACGCGTAGGTTCTATACGGAACGGATCACAAGACATCACTCGTAGACCAACTTCTCTTTGTTAACTTTTCAATGACTTTTACGTAATTTGCTATATATGCGTTCCCGCACGATATACACAATTTGATATTGTTGGAAGGTCATTTTTTTTTTTTGTTTGTTTGTTTAGGGGAGATGCCCTTTTGCATAAGAAATTCAGATAATATAGTAAGTAAAAGAAATTAAGTTCACACTGACAATTTTGGGGTTTTTGCACAGTATGCTCAAAAATAGTCTTCGCGATTTTTTTTTTCTTTTTATGTTAAGGTGGATTTATTGTAATGATTGTTAAATCATTAAGCGCAAACTATTTTGAGCTGAATCACTTAACGTTGATTTTATATGTACAGGCTTTTAAGCTCATACGTGGATGTTGATCGTATGTTTCTTTTGTATCTTAAATCTTCGGGTATAAATATCGCAGGGTTGATGTATATAAAATCTTAAATAACGATTGCTTATAACGATTCATTCTATGTGTCAAGGCACGCTATACATCAATTTCTTCTATGCATTTATGAAAGAAATTCTACAATATGTGAGTAAATGCTTTTAAAATTTATTTACAATTTTTTTTTTTTTTTACAGGAGAAGACTGTCAGTTTAGAAAGGAAAAATGTCAGCGGATTCGCCTAGGAGGGGGCTTCACAAGGGGGCACAAGTTATCTCACCCCAGCCAATCAGCGACCGTTCGATAATTGATAGCGTCGCAGGCATTATCAATGATATCGTACCCCAAGTGCGTACGACGCTGTGGCTTATTATCTAATTTTGATTTTTATTTTTTATTTTGATGTTATTACACAATTTGATTAGAAACTTTTTTTTTGCTTTATAGTCAACGATGATATGCATTAGATAGATGCAAATTTTTTTTTGGCACTGTTGTACGAAATCCAAATTTGATTTGCATAATGATTTTTGATTTTGCTTCTTCATCGCCGTCCGCAAAGTCACCCCTGCCAGGAAGCACATAGCTCAATGTTGCATTTGTGGACAATGAACAAATTATTCATTTGCAAGTTGCTAGTTTTTTTCTTGTTAATTACCATTCGCAAAGTCATCTATGACAAAGTGTTTTGTTCAAGTTTAGCTTCCTTGCAGAGGAAGCTCTGCCTGAGATGGTAAACCAAATGAGAAAGCGAAATGCTAATTTAATTAACGTAATTTATTTTATGATCTATACTTTGATAATGTATGCGCATAGTTAAGACTGCCTAGCTGGTGTCTCAAACGGGCGTGAAAACGGTCGAAAAGCTCGAATTTTTATCAAATGGAAACTCTACTATCGATTATGGCGAAGTTTTAACATGAGTTTTATTATGATTTTTACGATTAAAGTTTCTTAATGATTTTTATTATTAAAGTCTCATCACGATTTTTGTCATTAAAGTTTCATTATAATTTTTATTATCAAAGTTTTAGTGTTCAATATTGGTTTTCTTGCACAGGACGTTCTGCCTATGACGGTAAACGAAATGAGAAAGGAAAATGCAAATTTAATTTGCGTCTCATTTATTTTATGATCTATACTTTGGTAATGTATACGCAACTATCGCATGGTTAAGCTTGCCTGGCTGGCGTCTCAAATGAGCGTGAAATCATCACTTGAATAGCTGGAATTTCGATAAAACGAAAACGCCATTATCAATCCTTCACCATTATCAAGCAAAGTTTTAACATCATTTTTATTAAAGTTTCGTTACGATTTTTATTGTCAAAGTATTAGTGTTGTTAAATGTTGGCTTCCTTGTGCAGGAAGCTCTGCCTAAGGTAGTAATCGAAATGAGATAGCAAAATGCAAATTTAATTCGCGTCTCATTTATGTCACAACACATAACGCGTCGTTAAGCTTGCTTGGCTGGTGTCTCAAACGAGCGTGAAAACACTCGAAAAGCTCGAATTTCGATAACACGAAAACTCCATTATCGACTCTAGAAAATTCTTAACATAATTTTTATAATTAATATCATTATGATTTCTATTGTCAAACTTTTATGATCAATTCCCTCTTATCATAATGTTAAATATCATATAAATTTTCCAACTTCGAATACACACAGGCGTACGCCGGAGCTCCAAATTCGGACAACAAGGAGTCGATAACGTGGGCCCGATTCGAGTACGCCGATGTGAATAACTCAGCCTTTTATCCCGACTACATCGAGGGTTCGGCGACGCCTCCGTTGTTGCTGGTTCTCGGTTACACGACGGGTGTACAGGTAAGACGAATCACGTATTAATTTCCCCGTAAAATCATTGAATCATCGAGGTCATCTAATTCAATGGATTCTTCTACAGGTATGGGTGGTGGCCGCGTCGGGCGAAGCGACCGAGGTTCTCTCCTGGCGTCAGGGAATCGTTCGCACTCTCAGAATTCTTCCGGACCCAAAGACGGACGAGGATCATGCCGACCCCTTCGAGCAGAAGCGCCCGATGGTCGCGATATGCGACTCGGCCGGTCCAGGGCCGCAGTTCTGCAGCGTCAGTTTTATATCGCTAAGAACGAGCGAGCAAACGAAGAGCATAAAATTCAAAAATCCCGTCTGTGATGTACTGGCGAACAGGCGATCGGTCGTCGTTACCTTCTCGGAGAAGATCGCGGTCTTCGACGCGAGAACGTTGGAGGACGTTCTGACGGTGACGACGTGTTATCCGAGTCCGGGTCCGAATCCGAATCCGGTAGCTCTGGGCACGAGATGGCTCGCTTACAGCGAGAAGAAATTGTTGCCGGCGAGAAGGAGCAGCGGGGGGAGCGAGGGCGAGGGCGTCCAGAGCTACACCGCCGCTGTTCTGTACGCGGCCAAATCGCTCGGCAAAGGTCTTCGGGGCTTGGGCGAAACCGTCGCTTCGAGCCTCACCGGAAATTCCGTCACGCCGTTGGCCATGAACAACGTTGGCGGCGACGTGACGCAACCGGGGGTCGTCACGATACTCGATCTTCAAGCGGCGAAGGAAGAGAAGGAACTCGACGATCCGACGATAGAGACCGTAGTCGCTCACTTCACTGCCCATAACGACGCCATCGTCGCTATGACCTTCGACCTCACCGGCGCCCTGCTGATGACCGCCGACAAACGCGGTCACGACTTTCATGTCTTCAGAATACAGCCGCATCCGGGAGGTCCGACTCTCGCCGCGGTCCATCATCTTTACGTCTTGCATCGCGGCGATACCACGGCGAAAGTTCAAGTACGATTACTTTGACTTTTTTTTTTCTTGGGAGGCTTATTTAAAAAATCAATCCGATTGTCGTTGCAGATTAATATATATCGTTTTTTTTATAGTTTCACAATTGCCTAGCCAGTGAAAAGTAAATTTTACCCTTGACTTGACTTTTTTTTTCTTGAAAAAATCTTTTTCTTTCTTCAAAAAATCAATCCGATTGTCATCGTAGATTAAAATATATCGATTTTTTTTTATTGCTCGATGGTCTCGCCAGCGAAAAATTAATTATATACTTGACTGATTTTTTTTTTCTTGAGATGTTTATTTAAAAAATTAATCCGAGTATCACCAGAGACTAATATAATCTATTTATAGCTATTTATATATATCTCTTTTTTAGTACTTTCACAATTGCCTCACCAGTGAAAAGTTACTTGTACCCTTAACGCAATTAGCTTCCAAAACTGCGATATCTTAATTCGTAAATTTGAATTCCACAGGACATGACGTTTTCGAGTGATACGCGATGGGCAGCAGTCTCGACGGTGCGAGGCACGACTCACGTGTTCCCGGTCGCCCCGTACGGTGGACCGGTCGGGGTGAGGACCCACTCGACACCCCACGTGGTCAATCGTCTCTCGAGATTTCACAGAAGCGCAGGTCTCACGGACGACGGTACGAGATCCCATTCTCCGGTCTCGCACGCCGAATTGCCCGTGTACGTTTATCCCTACTCGAATCCGCGACTGCCGCCGTATCCACATCCGACGATTCTGCATCCCCTTGCGCAGATACGTCAGCCCTCGACGTTGAATCACAGCAACAGTCAGGCACAGCCGAGGTAAACTCAATTTACATTAACTTTTAGTCGCGTGACTGTTTGCGAAGCATTTCGAGCAGTTTATTTATCCGTATTTGTGTTCGCATGTGCAGCAGGCCGCAGCAGAGACAGCGACTTCACTCGGACGACAGCGGGTCTTTGCCGTTGAAAATATGCGCATGTTTCGCACCGCCGCGAGCTTGGATATACGCGCAGCGTGATTCAACGAGCAAAGTAGCGAAACGCGCCGTTGACTCGCTCTTCATTATGGCGTGTCACGGAAACATGATTCAGTACGACTTGGAACCCAAACCCGCTGCTGGTAGGTCCAGCCTTCAATTCCACCTGAAAGATCATTCGTTTATAAAAAAATAATTGTTCCGATTGGAGGGGGATTTCGGTAAATTAAAAACATGGTGGCCGCGGTCAGGGAAAACCGGGAAAATCGGGAAAAGTCAGGGAAAAAAATCTTGGTCAGGGAATCAGGGAAATGTCAGGGAATTTCAAAATTGGTCAGGGAAGGAGTAAATTGTCGCTGAACCTTTTATAAATAAATAAGAAGTACATAGAAGGGAGCCTTAAAAAATGGGAATATTTTGAAAAAAAATAGTAATTAGATGTTAATATAATAATTAGGAATTTTCATTTGCATTATAAATTTTTTTGATTATAAGTCCTTAGAAGTTTGGTCAGGGAAAATTTTTAATTGGTGAGTGAAAAGTCAGGGAAAAGTCAGGAAATTTTTTTCCGTCGAAAAAACGGCCACCATGAAAAAAATTGCGGTCTCTCATCGTATCCTCTGCTCTGGTATTATATTTAACTTTACAATCCGCTGAAGCACTTATTTTTTCAAACTGAAATATTACTAAAAATTAGTTCGGCCTTTCCTCTTAAAAAATAATTATCTATGACTCGTGTATCAATTTTTTTACCGCCCTTCGAATTTTGCAGGCGTACCGAAGGAGAAGGTGTGCGACGACACGACGATCGAGCTGGAGGTCGAGGCTAAGGGTCAGTGGCCTTTGCTGAGAACGCCAAACTCCCTGGAAATCGTTCCACCGTTGACCTCTTCGAGTCCCTTGCTGTGCACTCTGGGATCGCCGAAGAGTTCGCGACAATTGGACACCGCCGATGATCGATGGTTGAGCCAGGTCGAGATCGTCACGCACGCCGGTCCTCATAGAAGGCTCTGGATGGGCCCGCAATTTGTTTTCAAGACGTACAATGCACCCAGCGGGTCAGTTGCTTTCCTCGATTGCCAATTTTCACGCCGCACCCTGCACGATAAATCATTCAACGGTAAACAAAAAAATGTTTTCTTCGCTCAGAGTCAACTTGATCGAGTCCGAGGCCATAGAAATTGGCGTGACCGGGGGTTCTCGTCCTGCGAGATCCAACCCCGTCAACATGCCGCATGCAGCCGCGCGGCCACTCGTTCCTGTAGTCATCGACGGATCCGGAAGTGAGTCGTTCGCAGATT
Source organism: Ichneumoninae sp. B BG-2022a (assembly GCA_030522725.1). NCBI lineage: Eukaryota > Metazoa > Arthropoda > Insecta > Hymenoptera > Ichneumonidae > Ichneumoninae sp. B BG-2022a. The sequence continues at coordinate 10,478 of JAPYZD010002326.1, read as the reverse complement.
TTCCTAAACGATACATTTTTTATTTAATTTTTATTTTAACCCGGCGTGTGTACACTATATTCTTTTAGAGAACAGTCGATTTTTCAAAGATTTCTAGGCATTTAAAAAAAATCGGAAAAAATTCTTCGTTCTGGGTTCTAATTCTGGAAAAAGTCAAAAGTTTAAAACCGTTATTAATAAAAATTGAAGAATAGTCGAAAAAGCGGAAAAAATTGAGAGTTTCAAATTTCGATTGTTCCTTCAAAGACCCAGCGTACACGCGCAGGGTTAAGTTTAAATTTAATTAAAAATTTACTTTTAAATGTTATTTTCCATTTAATTGTTAAATGAGTTTATTATTTATGCTTAATGCCTTTGTTTTCCGAACGGATTTTTAGGTAGCTACGAACAGTCGCCGAGATTCATGGAAGCGTACGGCGACTCTCTGGACAACGACACGATCGGCATAGGCAACGGCGAGAATCAGCTTCGCGAAGATCTCGCCGAGGCTATGCTCGAGACGTCGGCGGCGCCTCATCGGGCAGCAGGTACGTCATTCGATTCGTTATGGTTTTACGTGTTAATTTAATACGGCAACGCTTGGCCGAGTAACGAGCTCAGCCTTTTTCGTCGATCGCGCTAACGCGAATTTACACACTCGCTCGTGCCCGATTCACCAGAAACCGACTCTTTATGACGTCATACTTTGTGCTATATTCATCAGTAAAAAAAAAAAATACTCTGCCTACCTGCTGAATCGGTCATGGGCATAAAATCATGCAGAATCTGATATCTCGAAAAACTGAAAATTAACTTCTAAAAAAAAAAAGTTAAAATCTAACGTCTCAATTTTCGCATCCTTTCGCCGAAACTCATCCTCGTAACACTGGTAAAAATTCGTAATCATAATCATCTCAGAAAACTAACTTCTACATATATGCATATATATATCTTTTTTAAAAATCTTTGCGCTCCAAATAACTCGACAAGTACGAAGAAATAAAAATGTTCGACTAAGAGATCTCGATATAACAAGTTGATTGAGTACATCTGTAAATACGAAACGAACAAGAAAAGCAAAAGTAACAACTCACTAGTTTACATCGACATTACGTAAAAAAAAAAAAAAAAATTCTATCGAACCCGACTCTGAGACGTTCGAGGGAGATTCAGCGCGAGCCTGACGGCGCTCCGTCGAACACTCGATAGCTCAAGCTGGAAAAAAAGAAGTTGGGAAATAAAAAAAGAACCGAAGCAGCCCTCGAGCGAGTTCGATGGAACGCGTTGGGCCCGTCGTTTGTACGTGCACAGATCTAATGCTTACTGCACGTGGTGAAGGACGTTTCCCTAGACTTGTAAGTTTGCAAGGATACAGAACTGGCCAGAGGCAGGTATCTCCGTTAGAAACCCCCGTAACGTTTTTTTTTTATGTCCGATCACTAACAGCAGTTGCAAGGTGGCAAAAAAAAAATCTCGGTCAACCACCATACTCTCGACATAATCTCACCAGAGTTTCCAGACTAATAATTGTAAATACATTATTCATCCAAAAGAAGCCTTCTTGCATACGATAGAAGCAGGGGAAAAAAGTGAGAATTCTCCATGCCCCGTAAAATCCTCTCTCCGCTGTGCTCTTGGCTCCTCTATTCAGTAGCCTTGTGGTGTGAGTGTGCTAATTAAAAAAAAGATTTAAGTAACTAAAAAAAATTAAATAAAGATTTATGAATAAAAGAAAAAATAAATAAAGAATTGAAGAAACATTGACGTTGAAAGAGTCGAAGCAGAAAGAAACGCTTGTATTTTCGAGCTCGGCGGCCTCACTTCGCGATCCTCCGATAAATTTTTAAACCATTTTTTTAACATACAAAAAAAAAAGAAACGTCGTACGACACTTGGCACTTTGATCGCGTCACTGTATCCGAAAATCCGTTCTTCTTCACCGATACTTACTTTTGACCTGTTTGTATCATTTGCAAGACTAGTCGTTTCGTCGCAAAAAAAAGTGCTCTCAAAGTACCATAAAACGGAATTTACATTTAAAAAATAAAAAAAAAAAAAAAAATGATCGCGCAGTAAGAGAAAAAAAATCTTAGGACGTCGAGTCTCGCGTGCTTGAGGCTCGCGCGTACGAGAGCACAGTGTCGGATAATTGATACCTGCCAACGGCTTTTTCTGTTACTAGGGAGGCGATTGGTAGTTGAGAGGGTGGGACAGCCGGTAACAAAAGTGGTCAACCCATTGGGCACCGTAATAACAGTCCTGGCGGACGAGGAGGACGTCAGCTCCAGTCAGGAGTTTGACGACGCGACACCGGAGCCTCCTAGGAGCGTATGCGCCGAGGAGGGTCCCGCGTCCCTCGGCGATTTCGATACGGAGGGTCAGGATCTGCGAAACCTGACGGAGATCTGCGCGGAGATGCGCTCGGCTAGCGAGCCGGCGATCGACAGCGTGCCGGACGAGAGCATCAAGGACGTGAGGGAGAGCAAGACGCTGTGCGTCGAGGCGGCGACGATGAATCCGTCGAGGAACTCGATCGACTTCGAGAGGGCGGAGGCGTTCAGAGACGTGCCGACGAGCCTGAGCCTGTGCGCCGAGCAAGGTGAGATACCGAGCAGTCCGATGACGCAGGCGCGAGAGAGCACATGGAGTAAGAGGTCGTCGAAGCGCGAGGACAGCGAGCTTCAGGAGAGAACGTTCGCGAAGGCGAAGTACGTGGTGAGCTACGACGAGGAGAGCGTCGTGCTGATGGAGAAGAAGTCATCGTCGAAGTCGCTCAAGGAAGTCTCGCCGGAGGGATCGTCGAGAAGAGGTGAGACGGAGCCGGAGCGAGCGACGAAGCGCCCGAGCAAAGTGAGCTCGAGCACGAGGGCGACGAAGAGGTCGACGTGCGAAGTGCGCGAGCAGCCGAAGTACCTCGTGCACGAGCACGAGGACAGCATCGTGATAGAGGACACGACGGTGCCGGAGAAAGTGGAGGTCGCGAGGAAGGAGTCTCCGCCCGGAGAGGTCGGGGAGGTCGAGTCGGAGGTCGGGCCGGAGGCGGACGGAGGGCCGAGACGGGGTCGCGGAAAGGAGCGTCGAGGCCAGAGAGCCGCGGAGGCGCCCGGCGAGGCGATGGTCGTCGAGAAGCTCGAGCCGAAGGACGGCGCCGAGGAGAGGATCGCGACGACGAGGAACGACCCGGAGCCGATGGAGGCGACGGTGGCGCCGGGCCTGGCGTCGCTGCCCCCGGACCCTCCGCCCCTCGACGACATAATCTGCATGGACTACCACATAGTCGAGGCGTCGACTTACCCAGTCGAGCCCGCGGTCTACTCACACCAGTCCGACGACGACATCGAGCACATCCACAGCTCGGAGGTCACGCAGATGCTGGAGATCGAGGCGAAGCCGAGCCCCGAGGACGAGTCGTCGCCCGCGCGTCAGAGGAAGTGCAGCAAGGGCGCCATATCGGACGACGACCTGGAGCACATAAATTCCTCGGAGCTGGCCGAGGTCCTCGAGAGGGGAGCGCTGCTGAGTCCCGTTAAGTCCTTCGCCGTCGAGAGGACCGAGACCGATGACTTTCATCGCGTGCGAAGCGCCAGCAAGAGTTCCGTCCTGGCCTTCGACGACGACGTCGAGCACGTCTATCACTCGGAGATAACGGAGCTCCAGGAGCCTTCGTCGTCGCCGGCGATGGAGTCGGAGTCTCCGAGGACGCAGCCGAACAAGGAGTCGGCGCCGGAGAGGACGCCCTCGATACGCTCGCGGGGGTCGCGCAAGCGCAAGGACGTCGTCGTCATCGACAGCGACACCTCCGAGGCCGAGGTGACCGTCATCGTCAAGTCCCTCGAGTCCTGGAACAAGAGCAAAACGCCCGAGAAGGATCTCGCCGAGGAGATCGATCGGTGCCTCGAGCCCAAGGAACACCCCGACCAGACGAGCTCGCAGAGCCTCCCCAAGAAGACCCGGGTCAGAACCGCCAAGTCCGTCGCGAACGCCTCCGCCGTCCAGAAGCGCCAACCCGCGTCGGACATGATCGAGATCATCGACATCGACGCCATGCAGAAGGCCGAGATGGAGGTCGCCAGCGAGTGCAGCCTCGCTACGCCGGAGTGCAAGATTCTGGAGACTCGTCACGAGCCGACCGCGCCGAGGACGCAGAAATCCCGACGAAACAAGAAGGCTCACCTGGAGAACAGCGTCGTTATCGAAGCAGTCGCGCCGATGGAGGCGCAATCGGCGAAGCGCGGTCAGGAGTCCGAGGATCAGGCGATAAGCTGGAGTTCGGTCGTGAGAAAACCGGAAGCGGAACCGGAAGTGCCGGTTGGTCCGCCGGAAGAGGCGCCGAAGAACGAGGTCGCTTCGCAGCTGGAGGAGAAGATCGTCCACGAAACGAGCCTCGAGACTGCGCAGGCTGAGGCGGAGGTCAAAGTCCCGCAGATCGAATGCAGGGTCGCGAAGAGCGTCGAACTTCCGGAGAAGACTTCCGGATCTAAAAAACGCGGGAAGAAGACGAGGCTCTGCGGATCGGTCGGGGATGGCTCGGTCGGCAGTCCGATGAAAAATGTTGCCGTCGAAGCCGCGACGGTCGTCGAGAGTAACTCGGACGAGCCGGCGCGTCGCGGATCTCGAGGACGCGCCAAGGAGGATAAGAAAGAAGATGGCGCTGAGGTCGAATCCGCGGACGTTAAGATGAGCGAGGAGACCGTCTCCGAGTGGAAATACGACGCTGAAACGGCGATGCCAGCGCCACTGGAAGCGTCCTCGGCGCCGACCTCGAAGGAGAACTCGCCCGAACCGGAAGTCCAAGCGGACGTCGAAGTGGAAACTGAGAAGCGCAGCGACTCCGATCAGGATGCTGTGCCGGAGCGCTCGAGCTCATCGGACGATCTTAACGCCAACGTCGTGCCGATGGACACCGAGGAGGACAGCGCGGTACGCGAGATCGCCGAGAAAAACGGCTCGAGCGGAGCCTCGCCATCTTGGTCGAGCGTCAACAAGAAGAACACCAGATCGAAGAAGAAAAAGCGTAGATGAGTAGAGGATTGCGTAGACATGCCCAGGGCCAGCCTTGCCCTCTACATACTTCTTATGCAAGTTGCTGGAGTCGATTAGCCGCGGGAGGGGCGCCGGGGGAAGCGCGGATGGAAAGGGCGAGAACAAATTTATAAAATGCGGTTTTAACTTAACGTGTTTGACGGAATCGATTCGGATGTATACACAGTTATATATAACTATGTATGTATATATATAGTAGGGTTGTGCGGATATTCAAAATTTTGAATAATTCATCATGAATTCAATATGAATAATTGGTATTTCAATATTGGAAAGATTCGAATGATTTTAATAGTCTAAATATTCTAATTAGGTAAACGAATTATTCCAATAAATAGAAATATTAATTTGAGACTTAATGACGAACCATAATGGTTATTGTAAATAACGCTATAAACAATGCGTATTGATTTATAACAGAATTTGTTGTACACGTTTAAGCTTTAAAAAAAGGAATAACTTGCAACCGAGCGTAAGTTCTTCCGCTTTGCAGTAATCAAAATTCTTCAATTAATGAATACAATTTATGTGCTTAGGTTCATTGTAATCAGAATTTCATAATTAGAATAACCAATTCATAAAAATTATTCGAAATATTCGAATTTTTGTAATATTCATGAACATTCGTATTATTTGAATTTTTAAGAATTATTGACAAATATCAGAATCATTCGAATTTTTTAAATTATTCAATTTAAATTTTGAATTGGATATCAATATTCAATTCAATTCAAACGCTATTCGCACACACCTAATATACCATCTTTCTATAAATTTATGGTATTTATGGAAATTTACGTATAGATCATACGTATAGGACAAATGTAAAGGAGCTCTGGGACCGGAAGGGCGTAAAGAGAATGTGTAGCGGCTAAAACAAGGTCAATGTTTAACGAAAGGGCGACCATCGATTTCGGGCGGATATTTCTTTTCTACTTAATTTCTCGGCAATAAAAAACTGGGTTGAAAATTCGTCACTCTTGATTGCTCGTAATGGCCGATCATGTGATATAAATAGTCAGGTTCGGTAAAAAAAATTGCAGCAGTTACATTTTTGATTTCAAGTAGAAAATATGAAAAATTTAATTTAAATTTTTAAAAAATTATATTTTTCGTCTGAAATCGATGCGCCCCCTTTAGCGAACATTTTATGTTCCAACTTATGGTTTTTTTTCTCTTGATAATTTTGGTTCTTGGTGGACAAGAAATGGTCGTTGAACGCCCTTTGTACTGCGTGCGCACACTTGATACTCCCTTCTGACTCCAGACCGTCGATGCGAACAGACTTTCGCAATGCGTAAAAATATTGTTCCATTGAATTGAAATTAAAAAAAAAATCTTTCATAAATCAAGCGACTGTCAAACACGTCAGAGTTATACCGCAGAGAGAGAGAAAAAAAGTAAAAAAAAAAATAAACAAAAAAAATAATAAAAATAAATAAAAGAGAGAAAAAACGTCTAAATTCGCGATTAGCCAAAATTCGAGTTTTTAGAAGAGGAAATTCGTGATACAATTGTTTGTGATTGTTAGTGTCGAAAGAAAGATTGCCTTGCTTGGAGAATAGTAGTTAGAGAGGGCAAGGCCTTGATCGCGAGAGTAATCCATTTTGCGTGCGAGTTACTCCGAGTGTATTAATCACAGCCTCGAGCGCGTGTCGCGCGAACGAATCGTCGGTCGCTTTTACGGGGTCTTAATTTAATATTTTTTTCTCGTGTTTCTACGGTGCTTAACTTTTCATGAGTAATGCTATTTTTTTTTACAGCACTGGATCGTAAATCCTGGTAGATATTGCAGAGACGATTTTCTCAGTTCACGATATTTTTATTTTCGCATAAGCGAAGAGCTGTGAAGATTAAAAAATATTTAATCGTACGACGAGCGTTCGAGGCGGCCCAGATCAAACCCGATAATGTCTACGTGGTGCAAACAGTTCAACAGTTCGTTCCAGGCCTTCGCTGCTCGGGATTAATCACTCGTCGACGAGAGAAAAAAAAATCGAGAGCTATCGCTGCGGATCGAACGTTGAACTACTCTTATTAGATAATCTTTATGATTGGCCATTAGGTGTTCATTTGCGAGTATACGTGATCGATTATCAGCATTCGACGAACCGCTGATTACTTAGATGAACAAGGTGGAAAAAAAAATTATGATATGAAAACGCGTGCTGTCCCAAGATAAATCGTACAATTATATCCAAGGGGAATTCTTGCGCCGTTAACGAGTTTCGATAATTGACGGCTTATTATTTTTATCGCTTTATTTATTTACAACGCTCTTCGCTCCGGGAGCGTAAATTTTATACACACATTAAAACCCACCCTCGAACGATCTGCACTCGCGTCGTTAGTGTCGCAGCGCCCGATCCGTTTGATTGAGTAATCAATTTTTCTCTACGTCCATCGGTGACACAAATTTATTTATGGTAGACAATTTTTAGAGTTACACTTTTTTTTCTTATAAGTTTTAAATTTTTAAACGGTATTAAGAAAGAAAAAGAATCGCGTCTAGTTTGTCGACTAAGTTTTTTTTTTTTTTGGACGACGAGCACAGACGAGCCCGGAACTGACCGACCCGCACGAAGCAGTCTCCGCAGTATTTATTTTTTATCTATTTTTTTTTCTTTTTTTTGGGAGTTTTATTTTTGCAATTTGGAATGAATGTACACACAAGGTAAAATGTACAAACTCTCGTAAATAATCTTATTCTCCGTATCACTCTCGTCGATTCGCCTCAGCACTTTATGGGAGGCTGCAATGAAAAATCTACTGCCCTTACGGAACAAAAAAAAATTACAAAAAAGATGATAATAATAATAACAAAAAAAAATGACAACTAAAAGGAAATGGCCTGCCCCTGGCCACGGGGCCACTCACATAGTTGCAACGTCTCGAAACAATTTCACGTCTGTCCTGCGCTATACATAAATCGTAATGATAATAAACGATATAATCTGTAACATAAAATCTATTTTAGATACACAAGTCGCAGTGCGCGGATGACAATTGTATTATATCGCGTAAAACGGAAAAGCGTTAGAGGACGAAGAGAAATGAAAAATAAATTGAAACGTAATTTATGTCGACGAATACACATAAGCAGAGAGAAAAAAGTGACAAAGAGAGATAGAAAAAAAAATTATGGCATGGAAGCTACCAACGCTTGTTTTTCTAACGAGAATCAAATTAATTTTTTTCGATTTGCTAATAGGATATGAACAAGATAATGGCAGCAGCTTTAAAAAGAAAGAGTTGATAAAAAAAATCATTGTCAGAAAAAAATTAAGTAATCGTTGCAAGTATTTTTAGGCAACTATAAATTTTCCTCTCGTAGGCTCGAAGTGAAATAAATCTGGTATATTCTTCGATGTCGAACGGACTATAAAAAAATTATTTTTTACCATCTGGAAACTCAGACAGATTAGGAAAAAAATGTTATCTGTTTGTTGGCGAAGCTTTCGGCTAAAGATATTGTCTAAAGATCAATTGATAAATTACAATCAGTAAATTTTCTCGTTAGAGCGACGTTGCCAGCTTCCGTGCCGTGAATCATTGTTCTTCCGTTTCACTTGCGTGGAGACTGCGAGACCCCTTAATTTTCTCTTTATTTTCTTCAACGTACGTGCACGAGAGCTCGTATAAAAGTGGGACAGAAAACGAAGAAACAGACGAAAAAAATAAATAAATAAAAAAAAATGTTCAAACTAAAAAAAAAATACTCACGATTAGCGTTAGCTATTACGAATCACGCTCGACTCTCTTAGAATAAGTTTTTTCGGTCCTTTCTGGATGTGCGAAAGAAAAAAAATGAAAAACGACAGGCTTCGACCCCGGACATACTCCGCGCGCGGCGAAGGCTGTAGAGTAATTTACATTTCTGGATGTTAAAAAAAAGTGTTCATCGTAAAATCAAGCAAAATGAAAAAAAAATATATATATATAAGATTTTGCGCCAAGCCCGTAGTTAGTAAGTTATAAATAAGTGTTCGAAGCGCGAAGAAGAGAAAAAATTTCCGGTTGTCGTTGCGTTGCATCTTCGATCGGGGATAAGAAAAAAAAGTGTGTCCGTTTTGAAACTGAGTGTAAAAAAAATGCAAACAAAAAAAGATCATGACGACGTCGCTTTTACGACCGGCAAAAAGGGCACGCGTGAGCGACGACGGGACCCACGTGCGCGGTCGTCGCGAGAACGAAGACATAGAAGAAAAAAATATTCTACTGAAATTTAGTAAACATCGTGAACAAAAATCTTTATCAAAGATTAATCTTTAGTAAATATTTTTATTAAAGATTAATCATTAATAAAAATCTTTATTACAGATTAGTCTTTAGTAAAAATCTTTATTAAAGATTAACCTTTAGTAAAAATCTTTATCAAAGATTAATCTTAAGTAAAAATCTCGTGCGGAGTCCCGTCGCGCTGGAACCTTCTTGTAGAATTAATTAGAGGTGTTTTTTTTCGAGCGATCGTCATTTTACGCGAGTGCCGAAAAATGTTCGCCTTTGAATTTTTTTTTGCGTAACTGCAAATCGGCATTAACCCGTTACATGCAGGCATGTATCCTAGCTTCAGTCTTAATTTATGACAATTGTCGTGCAAGCGCATGGACCGTTTATCTTTGTCACTCGCGCGCCGTGTCGAATTGATCGGAAAATTAAATGATCGTTCTTCACACGTTTCAACTTCGCAACATCGCTTCGCACGATTAATATCGAGAGCAAAGAATTGATTTCTCCGGTCAGTTCGACGCGGCTATCCGATACGTATCTAAGTATTTCATTAAGTAATTATTCGAGTAATTATTGCGTCCTGACGCGTGGCCGAAAATTGAAATAAAAAAAAAATTGAATAAAATTAACATAAAAAAAAAATAAAAAATAATTTTCAAACATTGATACGCGTACTGAATAGTGTGACGACACTCGCTGTGTGGAGCCAAATTCGAAGGAAGCACGTCTGTGAACCGTTTCGGTGAGATTATTCGAAATTAAAAAAATAAAAAAATAAAAAAAAGAACTTAGCATAATAATTATATTCGAGATCTCGAGATCTCTTTATAGCTTGTCTCATTGTGAACACAAAAAAAAAAAGAAATAGGCCTTAGGCTCGTAAAAGTTATTGTATGTCTTAAGGATCCGCGTGTACGTTCGTCCCAGCCCCGAGCACGATGAAACGTCGAAATTTTGTGTAAGACTATGGAGACAAAGTTTTTTTTTTTCTCGACATACGAAGAAGACGAAAAAAAATGTCGAATAGACGATAAGTATGTTTAAGGTAAAAAATATCGAAGATCTCTTAGATAATCGTTCATATTTAATCTCCTACTCGTTCAGCACAAACAAAACATTAATAATCGAAAAAAAAACAAAAAAAAAACGGAGCGCGAGCTACATCGTTAAGATCGTCGAAAGTTCAATCTCCTCGGAGAACAAGCTTGGACGATCGTGGGTTTGGA
>JAPYZD010002325.1:0-24027 GCA_030522725.1 Ichneumoninae sp. B BG-2022a | reverse complement strand
TAACATTTTGCAATTATTATTATGCTAAATTAATCTTCTCAGTACCTTTAGTATACATGATTTTTTTCAGATTTTTACACCATCAAGAAGTACTTGCAAGTTTCTCTTATTGTTGTCGAACTTAGGCGAAGTCAGCGTGCAGTGAGACTCCTTCCTTAAACAAAAACCTACACTGAGAGGATTTAGAAAAACTACCGATCACCTAAGAAAAAGTACCATAGCAGATGGTAGTAGGGAACTAGGACGCCACCTATGGCGGAAAGTCTCAGATTATCAAAAAAAATGTTACCATAATATCTACGAAAAATCCTTATAAAGCCGGTACTTCCTATTGTACTACATCCTACAACTATGTACTATGGTAATATCTCTCGAGCAATATAGCCATATTTACTAGATTCTTCTCTCAGTAGGCGGTGTAGGCTTTAAATAATAGCATCCAAACAATTGCTGAGTAGGAAATTGTAATTGTATAATGTAATAATGTCATTGTATAATTGTCGCGGTCGCCTACAGTGCTACGACCGGCGGCATGAGCTGACCTCAGATTCCAGAATGCGTTACATCCCTCCGATTAGCCACGACAAACCTTCGATCTTTCCAGCCCCGTTCCATCAGCGAAGCCTCTTCTCGTACCGCACCGACCCACGCTTTCCGGTAACGAATTAAGTATTTTAAAAAATCCTACTCTTCAAATAATTGCACCCAAAAAATTGCTGAGTCGGAATTTGTGACGTTACAATAATAGCCGTAACTTTTTAATGAGGGATTAACGAGAATTTTAATGAGAGAAAATTTGTTGAGGCGTGTAGAGTACGAAATGCTTTTGAAGCGCAGCAACTATTATGATTATGGGTCTGAAACTAGCATCAGCTGCAGGAGCAACAGCAGCAACAGCAGTTTCCAATAACTTCGAGATGACTCCAGTTCCCGTCGGGAAGCTCCGGAAGGAAAATAAGGATGTGCATGAGCAGAGTCCCCGACATAGGAGCCGGGCGTAACAGAAGCAAAGCGAGAAACAAGCTCGGAAAGTTTGATAGGCGTGCAGGAGGGCCGGTATATACACATAGCGGAGCAAGAGCATTACAGGAGAGAGGAAGGCGAATCGGTACTCTGATTCGTGAATTCCAGCCTTCACCACGAAGTTTCCCTCAGTTATCTGTGGAAATGTGCGGTATACGAAGTATCATCCTGGTATTCTCCGATTGCCACTGACAGCCCTAGCTTATCTCGTACAGCTTCTCTGTGCCCTGTACGGTAAAGTATACCGGTCGACGAGACGTGATATATATATATATATATATATATATATATATGTCCCGAGGAATGAGGCTGTCCCAAACGAGTTCGTACGAGCTTCCCGACCTCGATAAGCGCATCAGTCGAGGCGGACTTCGACGATCGTTCAACCTTAGTTGGAACACGACGATCGAACGTATCGGACAAATTTACCCCAATCTCCTGTCGCTCGTTCAATTATCGAGGACGGACAAACCTACAACGAAAAAGAAGAAACCCCACTCGAGCCAATTGCACGGATTTAAATGGGAAATTTTTCGTACCATCAATACCATTCCCAATTACCAATCAGACCTCCCGGAGTTAAAATCATACTTACACAACCCACGAAAAAGTATGTTATCACAATTTATTTTATATTTGTTTTTACAACGATATTGGAAAATATATAAACATGTAATAATATTTATAAACAGAACAATAATAAAGTTTCGCCAAAAAGAATGGCCGAATATACATTTTGACTTCCTGTTTCGAAAAATCGAAATATCGAAAAAAACTATAATAGTTGAAAAAATACGTTCTTTCCATATTGACTATCTCTTTCTTCGTTAAGTCCGCATTTACTATACGAAGCGAATCTAATGGAAAAAAAATAGCTCGCTCGAGCCAATTGCAGATTTAATTAGTACATTTTCTGTACCATCAATACCATTCCCAATTACCAATCAGACCTTCCGGAATTTAAGTCGTATTTACGAATCTCACGAAAAAGTATCGTATCAAGACTTATTTTATATGTGACTTGACAAAAATATTAAAAAATAATTAAAAATCTAATAATATTTACAAACATAGTTTGCCTATAGTTTGACTATAAAGAATGGCCGAATATACATTTTGACCTCTCATTTCGAAAAACCGATAACAGTTCAAGAAATCGAATACATTTGACTTCCTGTTTCGAAAAATCGAAATATCGAAAAAAAACGATGATAGTTGAAAAAATCGAACCTACGTTCTTCTCAAATTGACTATCTCTTTCTTCATCAAATCCGCATTTACGAAACGAAGCGAATCGAATAAAAAAAAATGCCTCACTCGAGGCCAATTCAATTCCCCAATTCTCGGGTACTCGAAGGCTACATACTCTCTCGAGGTTCTACTCTCACTTAAGTTCCATCTCGTTGCACTTGTGCAGGAAGCAGGTTGATTTCTTTTGTTTCACTTAAGCTTTTTTTTACATTTTTTCGTCGGCAACTCCTTCGCGGAATGCTCTCTCATTGGCCCCCTATGTAAGGCGGAGAAACGGAGTCATCGCGCCACTGTCGGACAAGAAGCAGCCCGCAAACTCCTCTCGCACTCGGTTCTCTTCTTTGTGCGCCCAGAGGCAGACGGGCAGTACCAGCGGGCTGGATGCAGCGGCAACGGTGTTAGCAGGGGCTGCTGCGGAACGCCACGAGAGATGAATCACCGGGACGCGAATTTATTCACCAGACTCGCGGAACTTCCGCTTCCAACGGTTCCCTCTATATTTCTCTCTCTCTCTCTCTCTCTCCCACTCTGCCTCTCTTCACCTCTTCGGTCCGCAAGCTTCATCCCGCTTTTTGTCCCGCGACGTTCAAGATTTATCTACCGGTTATAACGCAGCGGCAGCGCCAGCGGCAGGCGCAGCGCCACCAGAACCGGCAGCGAACACAGGCGCGAGAAGGACGCGACGACCTTCGCAGCCGGCAAATACGATACAGAGTAGGCAAACTTCATCATCTCATGCCGACAATGTGTGCATCAATGTTCCCCGAGATAAGGCACTCTCAACAATAATGAGAAGACCCTTCCCCCCTCCAGCTTCCTCGTTCCTGAAATTCGTACGGTGAATATTTTCGAGAAAAGTCCCCGACTTTGCATCCCACCGACGTAGATTTGTTACTCGGAGCGAGAGGGACAGAAATTTTCGTATAAATCGTGGATCTCTCGGCGTCACCGACTGTGCGCCGTGTACTGCTTGTTGTGGTGGAGGATTATGTTTTTTTTTCCTTTTTTCTATTTTTTTTATTTTTATTATTATTATTGTATATATATATATATTTTTTTTCGAAATATAGAAAAATGTGAATAAGAAGCTCGGTAGGTCCTCTTCTCCACTACTAGTTACTTGGGAAGCTAAAGCTGAGGCTGAAAGAGCTCTCTTCTTCGTATAGTACGTACCGGCGTCTTTCATTCTCCGGGCGGGCCTTACACTCCTCTCACCCGGACTCTCTGCACTTGCTTTATACTTTATACTCCTCTCTCTATCCCATCTCTAACCCTCCCCCTCCCCCCTCACCCCTTTCACCGACTCTGCATTACTTTTACTTGGCACGCTTGTGTATGCCCTTGCCTCCTCGTCTATACATACTTTGTAGCGTAGGAAGTATAGATATGCACATATAGATATATAGTGCAGTTACTGCAGTCTATATACATAGATATGGGTTGGTTATATACGTAGGTCTTCAGCCGAGCGTGCAGCAAAGACCGACTGAGCGTTTTAACGGCAACGGGAAAATATTACGAGTGCCCACCTTCGTATGCGGTATTGCATTTATATATGTATATATATATACGTGCATAACGGTCCGGGCGTCAGCTGAAAGTAGTGTTCAGATGGTGTGTATCCTCTCGCCGAAGCAAAATATTGTGCGAATACAAGGAATCGCTGGATAATACCTTTTTGGGAGATACGAAATGTAATAGAATAGAAAAAGATTTCGTTAAGGAGCCGGGTTGTTAAAGTGACTGTACTATTTCATTGAATGCAAGGGGAATTTGCAACTTTCGTCGAGAAAAAAAAATCTTCATATGTAATCTTTATTCGCGGACCCGATGGAACCAAAAAATTTTGATCGATACTATCGATAAAAATATCCGAGAGGATTGTCGATAAATAATTTACTGTATCGATAATATATGGCCCGATGGAACGAAATTATTTTGATCAATAATCGGATTATCGCTACAAATTATTTGGTTCCATCGGGTCCGCGACTAGAAATTACGTGTGAATGATTTTTTTGTGTGGTAAGAATTATATTTTACCGGCAGGATTAATTTGGGAGAGACAGAGATGAAAATAATCGTGCACGCGAGCCGATGAAAATTCCTCACTTATTCAATTTTATGAGGTATATAAAAATGCTATTAATAAAAAAAATGACGTGCGGTGCGATTTTTATAGGATAAAAAAAGTGGAAAGGTTCGTGTAGATTGACAGGGGAGCGCGCGGTTATCGTCGCTCGAATCCAGCGACGACAGTCCCGGCTCTATTATTGCCCGGTACGTCTCATTTTACGTCAAGAACAGTCGGGTGCGCGGTAACCGGAGAGTCTAGGACGTTCGGGAGACACTATCGAGTGAGAGACGCAGCCAGTTGAGTTGAGTTCCGTGAGCGAAAATATACGGTATATAAATCCTCTACGTACATATATACATATATATGCGATTTTATCGTGTACGCGTGTCTGAGACACGTTGCAGCCACGTGCATCTCCGATGAGTATCGGGGCACATTATTATCGAGACAGAAGAGACTTTACGAGAATAGATATCGTCGTAAAAAAATTAAAAAGTATAATATGCTCTACACGTCATACATTTTAGCAATTTATTTGTTTATGAATTTCGCTTTCTTACGCAAACCTAAAATTATTACGGCTAAGTCACCTTTGACCTAGGGGGGTGGGGGGCTGCATGGGTTATTTGTAGGGTATAAATATAATCGATAAAGAAACTTTTTATATACATATTTTTTTTTAATCTACCGGAACTGAATTACGAGTGGAAAACACATTCGACGCCGATCGACATTCACGAAATCACCTAGAACCGTTCGATTAACACGCGATAATAATACCTGTGTAGAACCAAATCGCGATAACCGTTCGTTCAATTACACAAATTGCCAATTGACTGGGACGCTTTCGCGCATATTTCGCGAACAGTCCGGCGTTTATTAGCGATAATAAACCGGTGCATTCGCGTCGACAATATTTTTCCCCTCATCGATCCCATGCGAGCGAAAAACAGTGGTGATGCGGCGTTGGTGATACCTCTGCGCGTTAAAATTTTATTTTTCACACGTATTTGTCACGGTTGTCAGAACGTTATTTTTATTGTTCGTAAACTGAGGGAAAATTACTAATATAAGAAAACATTTTTTTAAATAGTTGGCGTGTCATATGTATTTGGTACGAAAATATAATTGATCGCAATAAAAATTGAACTGATCGATTCAAAAAATTTACATTTGATTCAAAATTTTTAGTTTTGCTTCCTCATAGAGGAAGTTTTTTTCACTATATTATATCCTCAATCCAAGAAACATATCATGGACACTATGTGGAAAAACGATTCATTGATTTAATATATTTTTTTAAAAGTCATAAAAACGTAAAAACACCAGTCTAGATCGATTTCATTTTTACTGCCTAAAATTACCAATATCACTCCGTACTTGTGTAAGTTTTAAAGGTAACTTTAACGTTTCCCTAAAACAGTCGCTAATCGATAACCACCGATGCCCCAACGGAGTAAATATCTCGGAAAGATAATACGGCTATGGCAAAATCGTCCTTCAAAGCACGTTGAAACATTCGATAACGGTCCGTCCTTTAGTTTCGAGTACAAGTATCTCTCGTTTCGGTAATTTGCCACTTTGGCCTCGTTCGGGCGTTCGAGGAAGGACGGTACACCGCGACATTGACCAATCATCCACTAGCGTATTCCGTCGAATCTCACGAGCGCGAATAGTAGAACACGGTAGAGCCGCCCAGCGGCTACGGGTAATTCAATTTGTTCCACGGCCGGTATTCCACGTGTAACGACACATTCGTGTCAGGGAACTGCACAAGCCTCGGGCTTCATATCCACCCCCGCAACGCCCCTCAATTTTATTTTCGTTTCTCTCGCTCTGCTCTGTTAGGCACGCTTTCCCTCCCTTCCCCAATTCGTTTTTTTTTCTTGTCGTGACGAAATTCCTGTGTTGCGTTTCTGGCTTGCGTGATTGCGCACACATTTTTGCCGAACGAGTGCATCTGTGTTCTTCTCCTTTGTCCTAGGTGTGTGCATTGCTTTTTTTTTAATTCTTTTTTTTCAATTCAACCCGGACCTCGTTCAACAGTTATGTGGTGAACGCGCTAACGAGAGAGGCCTTGGTCAACTGTCGCGTATTGCATTTTTGCACACTGTCAGCTCTACGCTTCGCGCGTGTCTCGCGTATTTTTTTATGCGTATAACATACCCGGCATGCTCGACCGTCCGTATAACGACTCGCCGACCACGTACGTGCCATCGCCAAACAAGCGACCCAGATGGGAACAGTATGGAAAAAAATCACCAACAAGTACAATAAAAATACAGAAGATAGATTACAGTAGAAGTCCTGCTGATAGGAGTGCAGGAAATCGGTTATTTAGTTATAGTATATTATGCCACAAGGGAGGAAAGTGCGGTTTTTCACCGAGTGTGTATTTTAATTCACCTCGTGTGAAGAAATTCACACGAGGTGAAAATGCACTTCCACCCTTGTGGCATACGATATTTTTTTCCCATTTCGTTAAAATAACCATATTTCTTGCGTCGCAAAATCGTCATCTTCGCCAATGACCATTACTCCCCCGGGAGTAATAGAATTTCCAGTGGAAGTAATAGGCCTAGGGTAAAAGTGGTGAATATGACCCACCTCGATTAACTTGTAAATCAATGATATATGGACCGGACCGTATTCCCCACATTTACCCTATTACTCCCTAGGAAGTAATGAAATTGCACCGCGCATGCGCACATGTTAATAATGATCATCGGTCAATAATAGGCTATTTTCCGCCCGCATTGCGCGCAAAAAATGTGTTTATTTTAGCGAAGTCGGGAAAAAAAATATTTAGGCTATACAAATGCCAACAAGTTCGACAAGTCCAATACATTTTGCATATATCTATTTCCCCATAAATTCTCCGTTCCCTGCAGGAGGACGCTATCGTGCTGGTACTTAGGATATACAAATGCCAAAAAGTTCTACAAGTCCAATATACTTTGCATATATCTATTTCCCCATACACTCTCCTCTCCGTGTAGGAGGAAACTATCGTTTTGTGCAAATAATCTAGTGGGGATTAACCGAACTCTGGCATCCCTGCCCGCTGCGTTAAACCTCATGTTAAATTTCTAATCGAATCTCCCGTCCGGGGCTGAAGTGCCGACAATTTTAAACCAACAACATCCCAACGATTCTGCCGTGACTGTTAGAATTTATTGATCGAAAAGCGTATACCGTGGATAGTTTTGTCCATCGGTACATGTATGTGTGCGTATGTTTGTACCTGTCTTTCGTGGTTCGCGGCGGTGTATCCTCACGCGGCTCAACCGAACGGGAATAAAAGATAAACGTTTGAGGGACGGATGGAGAAGTTGGTGCGGTGAAACGGGCTTGAGAAAATAAGTGCCCCCGAACGTTCGCAGCGTCAACACGACGGCGAAAACTCCAACAGAACTTTAACGAAAGCAACCAGAGAATTTTTAAAACTCTTCGTCGGAGTGTCGTCACCCGAACGAGTTTCACATCGACGCGTCATATTCCACTCCTCGTTACCACCTTCGACCCTTGTCGCCCTCGTTATTCGCTTCGGTGAAAATTAACGGGAGGGGGGTCTTTCGGTTGAAAGGACAACGTCGGGTTATTGGCCGGTTGGGTTTTTCGGCACAGGCCGGTCTGGACCGACCCTGTATCACGGGTAGAGGCCAATCGTTCGAGAATAAAAAAGTCCACTCTTCGAGCGACGCGGATCATTTCTTTATTCGTCTAATTGGCGACGGTGCGAGAAGAAAAAATTTGCGGATATCAAGAGACGAAGGAGAAAAATAAACTATAATGTTAGGTATTGAATATCGATAACGAGGAGGATTACTTTTATCGGGAGAAATCGCTGATCGCGTGCAGACGTTTTATTTTGAGGGAAAAAACTGGGGTATGGAAAGAGTCAACAGCTTTTCACCTGTCACGCTACACCGTCGATCCTTCTCGTTATTACCATTCTGCAGTTACTCGCGCCAGGGATAGATTTTTTTTTGTCCAATTGACGATAGACGGAGGACAAAAAAAGTTTCACGAATATCGCGAAATTATGACACAAAAAGACTACATTGCAGGGTATGGAATGTCGATAACGAGGAAAATTAACTATGTCAAGAAAAACTGAAATCGTCGGACTAGCCATTTTATTTTGAGAGACAGAAACTAAAAACAGTTCCTCGCAATTACTCGCGTCACCGATTCATCTTTTTCGCTAATTGACGATAAACGAAGGACGAGAAAAAGTTTCACAAATATCACGAAATTATGTCGAAAAAATATTATAATGTAGGATATCGAATGTCGATAACGAGGAAAATTAATTCTGTTAACAAAAACTAAAATTACCACAGTAAGCATTTCATTTTGAGAGATAAAAAGTAAAAAACAGTTCCTCGCAGTTACTCGCGTCACGGATACATCTTTTTAGCTAATTGACGATAAACGAAGGATAAGAAAATCTTTCACAAATATCACGGAATTATGGCAAAAAAAGATTATAATGTAGAATATCGAATGTTGATAACGAGGAAAATTAATTCTGTCAACAAAAACTAAAATCACCAGAGTAGCAATTTCATTTTGAGAGATGGAAACTAAAAATAGTTACTCGCAATTACTCGCGTCATGAATACATCTTTTTCGCTAATTGACGATAAACGAAGGACAAGAAAAAGTTTCACAAATTTCACGAAATTATGGCGAAAAAAGATTATAATGTAGAATATCGAATGTCAATAACGAGGAAAATTAATTCTATCAACAAAAACTAAAATCACCAGAGTAACCATTTCATTTTAAGAGATAAAAACTAAAAATAGTTACTCGCAGTTACTCGCGTCATGAATACATCTTTTTCGCTAATTGACGATAAACGAAGGACAAGAAAAAGTTTCACAAATATCACGAAATTAAGACAAAAACAGATTATATTTAAAAATATCGAATGTCGATAAGGAGGAAAATTAATTCTGTCAACAAAAACTAAAATCACCAGAGTAGCCGTTTCATTTTGAGAGATAAAAACTAAAAACAGTTACTCGCAGTTACTAGCGTCATGGATACATCTTTTAGGCTAATTGACGATAGACGGAGGACAAGAAAAACTTTCACAAATATCTCGAAATTAAGACAAAAACAGATTATATTTTAAAATATCGAATGTCAATAACGAGGAAAATTAATTCTATCCAAAAAAATAAAACTAAAATCACAAGAGTAGTCATTTACTTTGGAGAGATTAAAACGAAGTGATAAACAATTTATTTAATTTTCAATTTTTATATTTTCCCATATTGCGCTATACGCACTCCGCCCTCTCTGCGAGAGTAAACTGCTAGCGACAGATACGTCGCGGATTTATTCCCTGGAGAAATTAATCACGACGATTGAAAAAGGATGAATCGTTCACGAGTCTGACCATTACAGGAGCCTTGAGACCCGAGCATATGGGTGCGTGTGCCATCGCATAGAGGCAACGATTGACGTTAAACGCTTACTCGACTCGTTGGTGATTTATGATAGCGCCACGGAGCGGCCGGAGAGAATATTTACGATATATCGATCTACAGATATATATATTTACCTCATTGCTGCGGATGCTGGGAAGTAGCCGCCTCGATGTATCGACGTAGTTGGCGGCAATCGCGATACCGCCTCAAGCACGTTGTACGGTTGCACAGGATGCCTTGCTCTTTCCCATACTATGCTGTATACATATATCTATTGGAAAGGCATTAAATTTTGATAAATCCGTATGCGCGCTCATTCGTCGTCTACCGTTCGGCGGTATCGATGCCCAGTTCACTCGTTGCTTCGCGCACCGATCCTAAACACATCGCGTGACACAGTCAAATATTTTTTCTTTAATTTTGTTTCATTATTTATTTATTTATTTATTTGTTATTATTTTTTGCGATTATTAATGCAACGTCGTTTTCATTCATACTACGATAAATGTTAATGAATTAAACACGACGGTTAATCAAGTCGGTAGCCTCGAGGTAGACGATGAGATATCGCGCGGTCCGCAAAGCTACGAGCTACAATATATTCTTCGTTAATTAAAGATAAATAACATTTCGCCGAGAAGCAACGGGCGTGCAGCGCACAGCTTATGATGGAAGCATAATGGCGTGCGGAAGGGAAGAAGAGTCCGTTGCGAAAAACGTAAATTTATTCGGGAAAGTTGGCATCGTAAAGCAGGATTAACTGTCCAATGTTATCGTTGTGAAAAATTGCGGTAACTACAACGTACGTAAATCATCGGGCGGACGACGACACGATCTATTTTTCATTTTTTTTCTGCTTTTTTTTTTGTTTGCGCTGGGCGTACTTTTTTCTCGGTTCGTGTTTACTCGTCAGCGCGAAAACGTCGAAGTTTGACGAGTACGTGATGTTGCACGAGACTGCCTCGTTACTCCGCACACAGAGGCGAGCGGACGCATGCGAGACTATCGAAAATATTGACGGTTCGATGAGTGAGGAGTTAAAAAACAATTCGTGTACCACGGTTGCGATGCGAAAATAATTTTCAACGTCGGAAACGAAATCCCGTCTCTGGTCGTATTTTTTTATCAACCACCTTTGACGTTACATTCGCGTGGCCGGCAGGATTTGAAAAAATAATTATTGTCAAATTGAAATCGAAAATTCACTGACCGAAGGCAATGGAAAAATAATTCCAGCCCTTCAAAATTCCATCAACGATCGCGGTGAATATTTGCCGCTCCGCAGCTTTTCGGCGTTCGATTAACTGTTTTTTGCGTTACGCCCAAACTTCATGGTTCGAAAAAAACACACACACAATTTCGTACTCCGAAATTGCGATCGCAAATTAAAACCAAAAATGTCCCTGTCGGTGCTGGGAAAATTACGGTTTAGTCGAGTATCTCTGAACGGTATGCAAAATCGTTTTTGTCAAAAATTGAAATTCTCTCTTTTTCACCCTGTGTGTATAAATTTTTTGTATTTAGAAGCGCGGGATAAAATAGCTTTTTCGTTCGTGAAATTTTCGCTTCTCTAATTTCACCCTGTGCGATGAAGCACACCGACGAACGGATGCCCCTCGATAATTAGAGCTGCGAGCCCCGAATATTGAATTATATTACCCGCACACATCGCGCATCCCGACCAACATATATTATCTCCCGCTGGGTATATAAAATTATTAACACCCGGCGTATCCGGAAGCTCTCAACGAGGATTCATTTATTCAGCCACAGAAGGCTTTCGCGCTCGAGTTTTTTCGTGATTAATTTATCAAAGGACACATATCAAGATGAAATGAAAAAAAAAGACCGCGGTCGTCGGTGGTCGTGACGGGGAGAGCGTGGAGCGGTCGTCCGGGCGCGAGCTCGAATTTACCGCTCTCCGGAGCGCCGGCCAACTCTCTGCGACCGAGGATCATCGATCTTTCAGCTCAAACTTTATCTGGAATGCAACTTCTCCATAAGATATTCCGCTCCGATGGAACTTTTTCCAGGATAAAAAAAAAACCCTCCTCGACTATTCGCAACATGTTTCCCCCGCCGACGGACCTCGCGGTATCTCATCCGAGGTCCGTTCCGAGCGTCTCACGTCCGAGTTATCACTTTCTTTAAATTCAACCTATTCAACAGTGCGACAGATTCTTTTTTATTCTTACGTTGTCGTCACGGACGAGAGTCGATTAGACGATCCAATGAAAAATAATAATAATCTGTCGCTCCGACGCGTGTATTTTTTGTTATCCAAGAAATGTACGGTGAGTCGAGAACAGGGTTTTCTTGATTATTGTTACAAAATATTTCTTTGTGAATTTTATTATATTGAGACCAGCTCGATCGACTGGCCGGGGCGAGAGCCGTCGCGCGACTGAAACCGCTATGCCCACAGCATCCCTATCCTTCCTTCCCCCTCGGTACATCGCCACCGCCGCTGCCAGCATCGCTAGGCACGACTGCCACCCCCTGAGGCTCTCCTCCTTCCCCCTCCCCCTGCATCCGTACGCTCGCCGCGGATCCCTCGCCGACGCGGGAGCTCGATCTTTCCCGCACGGCGAGCATCACCTTTTCTTTCCTCTCGTCTGCCTCGAGCCTACCCACTTTGGACCCCTCTCCACCGCTATAGCTCACTACAGACACACAATATACATTATGCATACACGTATAACACGCAATTTGTGTGCGTCTCCCGGATATGCGTGAAAGACTGATTCCACGGTCCGTTACATTTTTCCCTCACCCCTCACCCCTCACACCCCCCCCCCTTCTTCGCACACACGTGTGCGCATGAATTTTGCACGAGCGTGCCCTTTTGCGTGGAAAAATAATTTATTTCAACTCGGTGGCGAAGCCCGCAATATATATATCTTTTTTTTCCATTCAAAAGCTTTCGCAAGTTTCCGCTGGCGTGCCCCCTACCGTACGTGTCTCGTTGGCGAATAAACTTCTTCCCCGACGTTTAAACTCGTGGGATACCGCGTGACCGCAGTCGCATTCACCATTCTTTTTTTATTTTTTCTTCCTTCTTTTTATTTTCTTCGTTTTTTTTTATTTTTTTTTTATATATTGTCGGAGTGAGAGAGCGCGAGAGGGCACACACGCGTACGTGTCGGCGCCTCGAGGCGTTCGATCCCGCTGCTCTGTACGGAGCTCGATGCCAGTAGCAATTGCACTGTCAAACCGCACTCAAGCTACGGATAAATTGATCACTACCCTTAAACCCGTGGTTATCACGGCTGCGCGTTGAGTCTCTCCGGGTTTTTTTTGCAGCACGTGACGGGCCACGCTATTGGACACGAGAACGAGGAATGCATCATTCGAGGAACTTTGCGTGTGTATGTGTCTGTGTGTGTACACTGACCGTGGGAAATGAAAAAAAACGGAAAAATAGAACGAGTCGAAAGGAACTGAGATCAAATGAAAAATATTACCAAGGACTCCTTAAAAATAAGTTTAGGCGACTGTGAATGAACGAAGGCGTCAAATTGCAGAGACTATTTTATGGAGTGCCAGAATAAAATAATAACTGCGAAAACGGGATTCAATTATATCGTCGAACTATGATTGCCGTCTTGAAAGGTGGAATCGCCGGAAAAGATGTTAGCCTTCAATGCCAAGTAGCGTGTTTTGCGATGGCGGTAAAACAGCTATTTTTAAAAATATCTTCTTGAATTTTATTTAAAAAAGCGTGAAAATCGAGATTTTTACAAATATTTTTCATGGAATCTACTTTTGCGTACAAAATTTCTACGAAAAATCATGTCCCGAGATTATTTGTCTTCCTCATAGAAGTAGCTTTGTCGATTAAAGAAAATCATCGCAAAAATATGGCTGTTTGAAAATACAAAAGATCACGAATTTTGGAACTATACACTACAAAGATTCCATATTAAATGTTTAGTTATTCGTCGATTCGGGGCCATGTGTGATGTATTTTGTCCCCCTGATCACGAATGTGCCCTTGATTTTACTCTTCGCTCAATATTTGATACGGAAACTCGGGTCGGAAGAAAATACAAATTTTTCGTACAATTAAAAAATGATTCGATTAATCCTCACCAAACTAAATAGGGAGCATCGGTAAATAATAGTCTGTTCGTGTGCGACTTTTTAGCCCGATAGCTCAAAAATGATAAGACCTAGCATGTACACAGACTTTTTATACAGTTGAAAAACGCCAACAATTTTAATGATTAACAGCATTTTACTAAACATTTTGTCAAATACTGAGGATTAATCGACCTATCTTTCATATTTTAGCTTCATTGCTCAACATGCACACACAGGCAAACACATACAGCATTTTTTTCTAAATATGATTTTCTGATTTTTTTGGAACATTCTGACCACATTGTCAGTAATATCTAAAAAATACCATGAAAACAGAACTTCCTCTCCGAAAGCAAAATTATGAAAAAATATGTCGGACGGTAATTCATCCTAGAGAAAAATTTGCGAAGGTAACTGCGTCCATAAATTTTCTTATTTGCGTGTAAATATTCAAAAACTTTTTGAAACATTTCTTCATTCACTTTGCATTTAATTTGTATCAAAATTTATTCGCGAACAGCTTCCACTGTCACGAACTTCTCGACAACAAACACAATATTAAAAAATACAAAATAACAAATTTATCGCTGTGTTATTGAAGCGTTAAAATTGTAATACCCCGCCCAATAAATATTCGTGCGAACGATCCACCCCAAAGTGCCCCTCGATGCGCCGCTATCGTCATATTAATACTGTATGACAACACACGACTCGCCGTTATAAATTGTGTCCCGTATTCGTCGTGTTCTGCAATATTTACATGATGGAACTATGATAAGTTAACGACCAATCGTAAACGTAAATTTCGTTGATGGCACGCTCGGTCCAGTCCATACGCTGTTTTCCGTTTTCACGTCGTCGACGTGAATCGTGAGTTCGTTGGTCGACGACGAAGGCTGCAAGGGAGAATGGGAAAGTGGATTTTGGTTTGAACGAACGGTCATAAGCGGATATATCCAACGACCAAACCACTCCCGCATAATAGTAGTTTTTCAGACCATATATCCTCGTGTACTCCCGTTCGGTTTTCCTGCCTTGTAAGCACGGAAGCCGCGTAACGGTGCGGGGCATATGCAAACACTCGCGAATACACGCTATGGTCTACGTGCGTGGGTTTTATGCTACAACGTGCATATGGAAGTGAAAAAGAACAAAAAATATGAAAAAGCAAAAGAAAGCAAAAAAAAAATCTAAGAACGGGAAGGTAGAAGTTGGAAAAACGTGGCTGCGCTGGCACGGACGAAACGTTGAAATTTCACTGGCGATGTTGCTACCGCTGCTTCGGAATATCCAGTAGGGGAGAGCGGGGCAAAATGGGGCAACGGGGCAAAACGAGGTTTTTGGGCAAAAGTAAATTTTCCAATCATTTTTCATCAAGGTGGCAAAACTGGGCAGAAAAGCCTGATGTATCCGATAGGGCGAATTCGGCATCCAAAAATTATTGGAAAATTTAGTTTTGCCCAAAAACCCCGTTTTGCCCCGTTGCCCCATTTTGCCCCGCTCTACCCTACCTCCAGAAAATCTGAACCATTGTCCAGGAGGCGGAACGTACGGGGACAGCGGTGTACATTCATCGGTCACCGAACCGCACGTCCCGTGTACTCTCGATGCTCATCTCTCTCTCTAGCCACCAGCATTATTTCACCTCCCCCCACTCGTGTTACCGGAAATGAACAAAAATTAAAGAAGAAGAAAAAAAGTGAACGGCGTACCTTGCATGCTCGGAATTTACATTGTACAATACCGTGTACGCCGTTCGATCGAGTTTGGTTCGCGATTTGCGCAATTTTTCGAGCTCCGCGAAACGGTACGACGCGCGCCACAAGTGGTAATGCAGCGACGAGAATGGGAGTGGGGGGGAGGGAGGAGCGAGAACGTAGAGGGAAGAGTCCACAGTAGATACGGCGTACGTGTGGTCAGACCCGCCGGCGACGCTATTGACCATTTCGCTCGAAGGAAATGAGAACGCTCTCGACTCTTCTGTGTTTACAGGCTTCGATATCGCCGCAATATACGCCCGTTTTTATATATATATGTATCGTTTTTTTTTTATTTCTTCGTATCTCAATGAAAATCGATATCGTTTCATCGGGAGTTATGTTTTCCTTTTTTCGAATATTTTTATTCTTTTTATCTTGCGTCAAGCTCGTTCACCATTACACGATTAAAAAAAAAAGGACAAACGAAAAAAAGAAAGCTAAATCTATAACTGTAACAGGACAAGGACAAGTCGGAGCGGTCGTGAAATCTGGTTCACGGCTTTGGCACGATCCGTTAGACGTTGCCCATTAATTATAGTATAGTAGGCTATACAAGTGTACTTGTCGAGAGAAGCCAAAAGAAATCCGTCTCGGATCGCCCCCCCCCCCCCCCCCCCCCTTCGACCCGTCCTATTATGTCATATTGCGGAAAAAGAAGTTTTGTCCGTGTTCGACGATCAATAGGCTCTCGTCGAGATATTCTCTAGTCGTCGTTTATACTATATTAATACTGTATTATAGCGCATACCGTTATATATATCCCCTTTGCCCGGAAAATTAACGCCCGAGCGGTGCAAAGTTTACCATTATCGAAGTTTCCCTCGAGAGTATACGTTCGAAAGTCTTCGGGTTTTCCCTCCCCCGGCGAACGTGCGGATCGCCGGTGAAACCTCCACCCGGTACAGACGCTTTGTAACGACCCAGCGACGCGCCTCCTTCGCCTACAGCCTGGTAACTACGATAATGACCCACTAGAAGACTCGGTCTCTTAGCCCCGAGGAGCGTTGAAAAAATTAAAAGAAAGAAAGAGGAGTTTGAAAAAATGAAGAGAAGAAAAATGAGAAAAAATGAAAAGAGTACGTGGCACTTTTCAACCGGGAAAGTTCTCACTCTTCCGGACGTGTCGCTTTATTCGATAACTGTCCCGCGGTCAACTTTGTAAACGCTATGAATTTAACATGAGACGGTTCGACGCCCGTTATCAATTTTTTTAAATTGGCGAGCCAGGTGATAAAGCGGCTTTTTAAAATCTATATCGCCTGAATTGTATTTTACATGCGCAAATACATTAGATAAGGCGTACACATCCGTTTGTGTACATAAATATCAAAGAGCTATTTTTTTTACCATACCAATTTACTTTATCGGTTGTATTTTACATGCTCGAATAAATTAGATAATGCTTACACATCCGTTTGTGTACATAAATATCAAAGACCAATTTTTTTTACCATACCGATCTACTTTATCGATTGAATTTTACATGCAGGAATTTACATAATGCTTGTACATGTGTTTGTATAGATAAATTGCAAAGAGCAATTTTTTAATCACACCGATCTACTATATCGGTTGTACTTTACACATTACGAATTTAGATTATGCTTACACGTGTGTTCGTACAGATAAATAGCAAAGACCAATTTTTTTTTATCGTGTGAATATCTGGATAAGAGACGATGACGAGAATAAAATTCATCGTCTACTTGGCTCGGCAGCCAAGGGTGGACAATCTGATAAAGGGATTAAATGAAGTAAAAACTTAACTCCCGCGACACTACCCTCGTCTCCTCGTTCGACACAAAGTATAGAGACCGTCGAAAGTGCCACTTCCGAAGTTGCCGTGACGAACACGACTGAGAGAACATTTGCATAGCCCGCTTCTCTCTAATGCTGCGTTCGCCATAAAATTATGCAAACGAATTTCACGATTGTATTATTTCCTACGGCCGTTACCCGGTGCCGCTGCGGCAAGTACCATTCCTTGATGGACCCTATTGCGCAAGGAAATTTATTCGAATACGATTTGCAACTAATAAGTACGGATCCGTAAAATTTTTGCAGAGGCGAATCCGTATATTTCAACTGTGAGGGTTTTTGCGATTCTTTACTCTCGCGATTTTCAGGTAACAAAAATAATTTATTGGCATAAAATGCGCGAAGTACTTGTCTCACTATTCTGTTGTGAATTTTAAAAAAATCTCCTATCGTGCTCAATTAGCAAAAAGTTAGATCAGAATATAATTTAGGGCAGAGAAGTTAAAGGGTTCGCACAGCTGTCCACAGAACTGCAAAAGATCATTGAATCCGTTTTTTATGTATCTTTTTATTCTCAGCTAACTATACATAATTCTTCTCTATATACTCTCTGGTCACATACAAATGCATACAGTCAATCGAATTTACTTACAACAAGCTGTACATTCACGATTAGCCCGAATTTCCCGACTCGCAATTACACTCTCACGCACCATCGATAAATTAACAATTATGATTGATCGATTCGGGAAACATTATACTTTTTTTTCAATTAACTCTTAAAAAAGATTTACCCATACTAGCCAACTTTCATGTATGATTTTGTTTTGTGTGGATTTTTTTTACTGTTCCCATAAATTGGTTCAAGGTCAATGATGCCGATGTTTCTGTATGCACAGAATTGTCGCTTGTACTGCGGTGTCGTCGGGTGGAACGAAAGGGTCTCATATAACCTTTGGCTCGTTTTTTTCCCCCGCAAAAAATCGTCGAGGTTTTCACGCGAGGGAAGCGCATATTTTTAGAAGCAAACGCAAACAGATATCGGATATATCTTTTGAAGTTTATTTCGCGGGAGGTAAAATTCCTTTTTGAGGTAAATTCATTGAAGCTGAATCTCTTTCGGTCCCTCGAGAGAATGGCTGACTTCTCCGTTTATCTCGAGAATAACATTAATATTTTTCTCTTTCATCTATTGGTCTGCGGTTATTATTTTTCTTCTATTTTTGGTGTTTCGGAGGATTTGGACCTTGGTACTTTCATGGAAGTTTATTTTCATTTTTCGGGAGATACCCAGATTATCCATCGAACGCGTGAATCTGCGAAGACTTCCACTCGTGTTTCTTCAACGCTCTGCAAGAACCAGAAATTATTACTCATATTCTTCGATCGGACGATACAGAATTAATAATTAATTATTAAAGTTTTGCAAGATCGCCGAACTCACTCTTTAGCGACGCTCATGAAATTTTTCGGACCGCAGATGAAAACGCACGACTGTTTAGTCGAAGTTCCGACGATTTCCTTCAGCAAGCTTTGCGACACTAGGCCCTTTCGTCCGGTCCACGATTCACTCGGTTGCGAAAGAACGTGAACGACTTTCAGTCTAACGATTATGGAAATCAAGTCTATCAATATTAATTAATAGTAAATCGGATTAAGCTATCGAATTATATCGAAGTGCTTACTTTTCATCTAGACAGACCCTGTCTAGTTGCGAACGATAGAAGATGTTATCCTCGGTTCTGTTGAAGTTTACGAGATTTATCGTACGCCTGAAAAAATTATGAAATTAAGATACATATCTAAAATTAATATATATATTTTTTAACCACTAGGCATCGATACGCCATCGCATCTCTTCAGCACTGATTATTCCGTACAATCAAGTAGAGGGATTTGTCAATATCGTCGCAGTGCGACGGTAATAAGTCGAATAAAATCAATTCAACGCGGGGATTATAAATTATTAACAGGCTTACACGTTACGTCTGCTGAGAGCTCGCTGAATAATACCGAGCATTGGAGTTAATCCAGTGCCTGCGGCTAGCATGTGAATAGTAGGACAGTCGTCAAAGGATTCAACTACAAAGGTACCCAAGCCATTACTCAAAGTCAGGATTTGACCTGATTCCAGTTCTGTTATGGACGGACTGAGAGCACCATCGTCGTATCGCTTTACCATTAAGCATAAGCAATCGGTCTTATAACCAGGTGCCATGTGCTCGGGATGGAGGGACGGTGGGACAGGCGTGTAAGACCTCGATACTTCCATTCCTTCAATAAAAGCAAAATATTCAATTACGAATTTTCACCACGGTACATTATACATATATATGGGGCAGTCACTACCATTTTCACTCGGGTCCAACCCTTCACATCTTGGATTGGGACCGCCATTTTTTATATAACTGAACTAACTCCCGAAAGCACTTGGACTTTTTATTCGATTTTTAAAAATTGTTTATAATAATTTAGGATTTAAAAAATTAACGGTTTGATTGCTACAATCAAAAGATCTGAAACAATTCTGAGAAATCTTGAGTTATATATTTAAAAAATATTAGATTTGAGCCGAAGTGGGTCAACGTTACCTTCTAGTTTGTTCAACATTTTTTCGAAAAACCACGAAGATTCGAAGAAAAAAATCAGTCGATTGTGGCTTATCGCCTGACCATTTTTATACACAATACTGCATTGTTGGACATTTTTTCAGATATTTCCGAAGAGTTTTTTTTTTGTAAGTTTAAAAAAAAGCTCTTCGGAAAAATCTTTAAAAAATCCTAAAAATGCAGTGTTGCATATAAAAATGCTCAAGCGATAACCCTTAATAGACTGATTTTTTCTTGTAATCTTTTTCATTGATCATTTACGAAAGAAATTCGAAAAAAATAGAAGTCAACACCGCCCCACTCCGGCTCAAATCTAAACATTTTCTATATATGTCACAAGATTTTTCAGATTTTCATGATTTTCATTTCAAATTGCGGGCCCAATCCAAGGTGGGAAGGATTGACCCAGATCGAAATGGTAGAGAATGTAGATCATGCTTTGATTTTACGACAAAACATGACATCCATGCAGTTATTAAGGATGCTTCACACGTACATTCCCAGTGAAAAGTGAGATTCAGTGAGAATTCGAACACTTCCTAATGATCTAATAATCTGAAAAAATGAGCTGAATTGAATGTGCGAACAATATTCATTTTGCATAAGAATAATGCATAATAGTAATATCAAAAAGTTATTAACAAATTGCTAAAAAAATTGTTCAAGAAATAATCAGTAAACCTTTTGTTTCTCCTTTCAAATGAATTCATTGATTTTATAAAAGCCACATACATTTTGCTATCATTTTTGAATTTTTTTTAAAGCCGTAACTACGGAATGATTGGCGCAATGGCCTCGAAACTTGTTGTGTGTACCGTAGAATCGTGATACTGAAACATACCCGACATTCATGCCTCTACATAGATTTTGTACATTTTCGAGAAAAAAAATTTTGAAATGGTAGAAAATTCTGAAAAAATTCATATGAATTCTAAAAAAAAACAAGGAGTTCATTTAAAATGCGAAAACAAAAAGTAGTCTAAATGTTTTAAAATCCAATTAATTTTTCGAGTCATTTGTTAATAACTTTTCGACATTACTATTATGCAAAACCAAACGTCTTGACATATATAATGCGGCGGATGTTTCCCATGTCGTGAAGTACTGAAAGTTTGATCGCATTAAACTTTTGGTTGGGAATGTATGTGTGATGCATCCTTAAGTCTACTGCATAAAAAAAAACACCAACGAGACTTTGTCTTCTATTGAGTGACAATTCGTCGTGCTTACCCATTACATTCATTCTCGCTTCCACGTGTTTGCCAACAGGCACCACTTCCATATAATCGTTCGATCTCACGACCAACAGATGAACCCCTTCGCACAGTTCGGTATTGCTGACGACTTCGTACTCTCTGTACGTTCTCTCATTGCTCTTCGTCTCCACGCCGACGCTTCGACTGCCGTAAGATTCCCACAATTTGCCCGTCGATTTTGTAAAGGAGAAATCGATCTGATAAAAAAGAAATTGAAACTCACCGCGGAAAGAAACATAGTTTTATCGTCGTGAAATCGGATATCGTTGATTACCTCGGAACTTTCGAAACTTTTGCTCGAGGTCGGTGGCCAGCTGACATCCGCGCTGAGATCGTAGTCGTGCCTAATCACGATGTTATCGGTATATATCTTGACAACGAATTCCACATCGTTCAATCTCGTCAATCGATAGCCGATCGAGGGTTGTTCGCTCGACGGTTTGTAGATAAACGATAACGAGTTTGTCGTCTGTTTCCAATCCACTTGAATCTTCCAGGCCGACGATGGAGGCTTGATCTTTCCGATTTCCGGTTTTGCTTCTGCGACAGATTATTTATACGATTGGCGTTTATCACTTCACGTCTTGGGCCGTCCTCATAAACCCGGTGTCTTTCGCTCTCGAGGTTTTATCGTATTATCGATTGGTCGCTTTATTTTTAAATCTAACCCGTCGTTCGGAGTGTCTCTATACTCACTGGAAGCTTCGCTGGAGCCCACTGTTGCAGCTCGACTTAATGATAGGTTTGTACTGCTGTTGATTGATTTATCCGCAATTTCCGCAGCTCCGTTCCCTCCGCCCCTGGTCAGTCGACCGACGACGCATTTTTGCAGAATGCTCTGATAGTTTACCCAAGCGTGAACCTGGAATAATTTATCTGTGGGTAGACACAGAGAAACAATTACGATCCGATCGATCGGTCACGAGTGATCCGGCGATTTTCATCCGTTAAATTACCTCGTCGAATAATTTCGTCGCGTCCTTTCCCACACCTCGCATCAGCTCCGACACACCACCGGGATGGAAATCCATGTATCTCGTTACGTTGAAGACAATTCCTGAAAGGGTTAAAAAAAATTAGAAAATTGATTAAATCGATGGAGGGAGAATCGGCGGATAATTATCCGATCTATCGGCTAACCTCGAATCGCTATCCAAGCGTCGCTCTTCTTGTTGTGCTTGGCGAGCTCTTTTAGAGTCACGTTACGCGTCACTCCTCCGACCCCGGTCAGATCGACACCCGACGAACCGAGACGGATCCAATCCATCAAACTGTGACCGGGCGCCAGGGCCGTTTTATTTCTTGGATTCCCTGCAACGATAAAGAAGTCATGATTATCATTAAAAAAATAATGTTTATCTCAAAAAAGTCAACGCGCTACTATAACGTGTTTTTACACATAACAAACAATTTCTCGACCAACAAATTTCAAGCAACGTTCTCTTGTTAATGTTACGACCTCCCCACGTCAATTGTGTAATTCCTCAATTAAGAACACGATTCTTCGACAAAAAAAAATTGTAAAATTAACAAGAAAATAATCGTGCAGGTTCACGCGGAAAAATTTTTGTTGCAAACATCAGCACCGTTGCAGCAGCCGAACGAAGACAAGTCAGTTGTACTGTCGGCAATAAAAAATCTCTGGTACTCGAAGCTCTCAGTTTCATGATATGTTTATTGGAATATCGATATTTCGGTGTCTATAAAAGCTCTCGGAATCGAGTGCGAAACTTCATCAATCATCGTGCTAATTAGTTTCGTGAAACGCAAAGCGCAGTAGTGTTTCACGAGCAACACCCTCGAGGTGTCGAGTACGAGGTCTCCTTTCACCGTAAACATTTATCAAAGGCCGCGGGAGCGTGTGATCTCGTCTCGTGTGTCGCGCCTCGAGAAACCTGCCCGGAGACGTACAAAACACAGCTAATTGGCAATTACGTCAATTACTGACCGTCCTGTATGTGGAGACCAAGGCTTTGAGGCGAACGAGAGCCCTCGCCGTCCATCGCGGAAATCGACGATGCCCCGCAGCACCGAGGCATCTCGCGACCCTCGTCACAATCTCACTATCGACTTGTTCATTTCCTTCGAACCTTTCACTTTATTATCGCGAACGATAAAATCCCAGTATTCAAATTTTTTTTAAGAAAACAAAATTCAAAATAATAAATAAAATCTTCCACGTGTCTGTTCGAAAGACGATATTGAGCGTGTAAAAAAATTTCACCCGCGCGCCTTTTCCACTTTTCACCCGCAGAGCAGCTTCCGATGCTCGTCTAATCACGCTCCGGTCTCGCTGGCACTCCAGTGTGTATTATGTTCCGACGGTCGGTGAGGTGTCTATCTGCCGCGAGTGTCGTCGCGCACACGAGCTTCCTATTCTTCGCGCAATCACTCGACGATCACACTGGTCGCTATATCGTCGGGTCCTCTGTTTCAACGTTCCGTTGTCGCCCGAGGTGATGGAAATGCGAGAATGACAGTAGCGAAGAAAGGGGCGAACGAGTGGTGGAGCGAAAACGAGGACGGTACGACACACTGGCCATGTTCAGTGCGCCCTTGAACTTGAAGAACGCTGGATAAACGAGAGGGAGTCTCTGGGGCGTTGCGGAGAGCTCGGGCTTCCTTGCATCGTTCAGAAAGCACGGATACGTATCGGAAGGTACATAATACTAATAAGGAATGGCAATAGTATTTTTACCCGCAGCGAGGATGAAAGATGGAAATTTTATTATTATTATTGTTTTTTTTTTTTTTTTTTTTTTAGTT
>JAPYZD010002324.1:0-22938 GCA_030522725.1 Ichneumoninae sp. B BG-2022a | reverse complement strand
AGAAAAAAAAAAAAAAGAAAAAAAAAAAAAAAAAAAAAAAAAAAAAAAAAAAAAAAAAAAAAAAACAATATTATCAATAATATAAATGTTTGTTATCGAAAGCACCACAACTTTTTCTTTGCCCTATCCTCTTCCAGAGCCACTTCGTCCAATAACTTCTTTTCTCCTCCCGCTCGCCGGGCCGATAACGGGTCTAACAATGTTCGGAGCATCGGGAACGGGAGACTTTCCGCCTTCCCGACGCAACGTCCCCGCCCCCCCCCCCCCCCCCCCCCCTTCGGGCTTCCCGGCCCCGTAACTCCGTGCATCCCTGAAACTTTCGGCCCCTCCGAGCGCCGTCGTCTACACGACAAGGGAAACCCACGACGAGACTCCATGCAAATGAAATTACGTCTGGGGTTCTTGTCGCTCACGCCGCCCAGGGTGATCGACGTCTGGCTCGCTCTCTGACCCGTTTTCGTCTCTGGCGCTTCCCTTCGCTCACCCGCTTTCGCTCGCACTCGTCATCCACCCCCCCCCCCCTTTCTATCTCACCTCTTCGCCCTTCGCGCGTTACGTGTCACATCACTCGGAAACACGTATTTGCTCTTTGGCATTCGCGCAAGCTCTCGCCGGGCGATTCACGGCGCAGGAGAACTCGGAGCTCTCGGCGTGTGTGTTTTCGCACATTTGCGGAGAACGGATGTGTGCGTTTTCCGTATGGAGAACGCGAAGCTCGACGGCATCGAGGATCGATCGACTGCCGCAAGGACGCGCCTAGCTCGGCTCCCCGTCGGGGTGTGAATAATTTCCAACAATTTTCAAACGTTAGGCGCGCGCGAGGTACGAACACACCCGAGGATCCGAGGCAAGAGTAACTGGCTGGAACGAAGCTGATGAAAAAAATTGTACATAGATGGGCCTCGCTGTCTCCCGAAGCGCGCGCGCTTCCGCTCGATCAAAGGCCGCTGCGATTCGGTTACGAGCATACGGCGGAATAATTGGAGTTACGATGTCGCGAGGGGTGAACAGGGGAATGTTGATACACGGATTTAGAGGGCGATGGTACTTTTTTTTTGGGGTATCGAGAAATGATTTTGGATTCGTCGGAGAGGAAGCTTGAAAATAATCATGTTTGAAGAAAGAAAATAATCGCGTTTGAAATAAGAAAATAATCACTTTTGAAAAAAGAAAGAAAATAATCGCGTTTGAAATAAGAAAATAATCACTTTTGAAAAAAGGAAATAATAATGTTAGAAAAAAGAAAATAATCACCTTTGAAAAAGAAAATAATCACGTTTGAAAGAAAGAAAATTCACGTTTGAAAAAACAAAAATATCACTAATTTTTCGCGCTATTCACTAAAAAGTTTGCATATAAAAATTGTAGCTATCCGTGGGTTCGAGGCCAAATCTTATGAATTTCGTTCCCAATGATCGCAGGTCTGACACTTGTTTTACCCTTGACTCATTATTTGATACGGAAAATCGCGTCAGAAAGAAAATGCACATTTTTTCGGATAATTCAATAAAATTCAAAAACTGGTAAAATTGAAATGGTTCGAGCGATTCGAGCCATATTAAATAGGAATCATCGGTCGACGATAACACCTTTCCGTACAACTTTTTTACCTCGATAGCGCAAAAATTGTAAGAGGTAGCGTGCTCTTACAATTTTTTTTACTTTTTTGTCAAAGTTAAAAAAACGCATAAAAGTTAAATGACTGTAAAGTATTTTGATAAAAATGTAACGAAACTTCAACCAAATTTAAAGTGTGAGAGGCACACACACACATCCAGACATCATTTCCTAAACCTGATTTTGCGACATTTTGAAACATACCGAACACGTTTTCATTAAAATCTCGAAAATAATTTTTTTGCCACGAAAACGGAAACTGTAAGAAACGTCCAATTCTGACCCTCTTCAGCTTCCACTTGAGAAACGAGGCATTTTACATTCGATCACGATACCGCTACAATAAATCGCATGGTATTTTTTTGTACCATTCTTTTCTTTTCCCGATAAAGGTCCTCTGATCTTCCATTCCCGTTCTAAATTCAGGAAAGTCCCACGCGAGTACGAAATGCGAACTGCACGTTTCCAGCCTCGTCTGCTACTTACTATCTACCCAATGTACTGTAACCCCTTATGTATATATACATATATACACACATATATACACACAGTATATATACAAGATTGTAAAGTATATACAGTAGCAGCGTTTCTGGCCAGCTGCCGCTTCCACGGAGAAGAATATCGGATCCGGGGATTCAGTGAGTCTCCGTCTGGCGAGATCCACTTCATTGTTGTCCGGGAATTGCGGGAATCGTTCTTGCGATTCCAGCGTACATATAGCGTTCGCGATCTCCACGGCAAACTGGACGACTGCGATGTAGCTCGCGCGTATCTCTTCGGGAGCAGCAATAGAGGCGAGGTAGAGCACAGAAAGCAGAGCCGGAGAACACAGTGTAGCGGAGGGAAGAGAGTGCGGTTGAGCGGACTCGGAGTCGCGTCGTCTCTTCGTCAGGACGAGGGCGCGTTGTCCCTCGGGGAAGCGCGAGTCCGCCCAAGAATGGCTCTCGGAAACCTCCGTTACTCCTTTCCATCGTCTCGCCCGAGCCCGCCCCAATCCTTTGAGCTGTCCGCATTTGTTTCTGCAACGGACCGGAGAATCAGTCCGTGCTCAGCTATTTTCCTTGATATCGCCATCTTCCGGAGAAAGGTATCGCGGGTTTCTCCAGATAATACGTCGCGATACTTCTTGGGTCGCGAGCCGGGGACAATAAATCTTGGAGAGAGTGTGTGGAATTTCATATTTGGACATTTTATCTCGAAGAGTTCACTTATGCAAAAGTACACAAGTACACAAGTAGTTACACTACTTACCCTACCCTACTTACACTACTTTTGTTAATATATACAATTTATATCGATGAGTTCGCTGATACAAAAGTACAAAAGTACCCTGCCCTACTTTTGTTAATATATAATGTATAATATATAAATTTTGTTAATATATAAGACAGTTACCCTGCCGTACTTACCCTACTTTTGTTAATATGTAAATTTATATATATTAGTCTATTTTACATGTATTACATATTATTTATATCAATTATATGAATTTAGACAAATCCTCGTTTTTTTATATTACACGGGCAAAGCCCGGTTCAATTTTGCGAAATCATATGAAAAGTGGTTGTCGATGTAAAAATAGGAAAACCGGCATTTACTTTGATATGGAGGTTACGTCATTTTGGTGCTCAGCGATCGACCTTGTCAATTACCGGGATTAAAGCCATGCATAACAGAACTTGGACAAAAATCTTCGAAATGGTGTGCAAAGATCAATCGACGTAAATTTAATATCCGAAAATTTCATCTCGAAGAGTTCACCGTGTCTGGGCCATGTAGGGTAATCCATTTTTGTTGATATATAAATCAATATATATATATATATATTATATATATAAATATATATTTATTAATTATAATTACATATCATTAAATAATATAAATAATAATATTAATTCTATTAATATTATTTTTATTAATATACACTAATCGATCTGGAGATGGAAAAACCCGTGTTTGCCTATTGGCGCAGGGGACCCACTTTGACATGCAGGTTACCCCATTTTGATTCTCAGCTATCGACGTTTGCAATATCGCGACTAAAGTCATGCATAATCGAAAACGAAACTTTAGTCACCGAGGCGGCAAGATAGTCCGGGTACCGGTGAAACCCGCTGGGAGTCGTGATGTCCCTTCGCCGATAGGAGGGCGAGAGAAACGGGTAATCGAGGTTGGAACGCGAGGTTGGCTGTTTAGCTACGAAGTGCTGTAACGAGGTGGTCGAGATCGCGGATAAGGAAAGGGTGGGAAGTTCGGGAGCGCGTCGTACACAAGTATGATGCCTCCGCTGCTCCTGCTAGGATTACACGTGGAAATCTTGCTTCTGGGAAATCGCGACGAGCTTGCTAATCGTTTGTATTATCAGGGGGTTCCCCCCCTCCCCTTCCGGGGTTTGCACGGTGGATTGCCTCAAAATAGATCGCTACACAAGTCCGCTAATAGCATAGGCGTAGTCGGACGATTATCCCGTGTATCGTATCATCCCGAATTTATGTTCCGCTTGCACGATTCACGCCGGATGATCGACGCGATTATAAGACTTTGGTGACGAAGAAGATGAATTATTATTTTTCAATTTTATTACATCGGACAAGATTTTCCGTACCACGTGCTGAGAATGAAGTCGGATTCAGGCGGGGTAG
Source organism: Ichneumoninae sp. B BG-2022a (assembly GCA_030522725.1). Taxonomy (NCBI): domain Eukaryota; kingdom Metazoa; phylum Arthropoda; class Insecta; order Hymenoptera; family Ichneumonidae; species Ichneumoninae sp. B BG-2022a. The sequence continues at coordinate 18,676 of JAPYZD010002324.1, read as the reverse complement.
GTCTGGTTGACTGTTACATCCCAGCACTAGCCCGGTCCCTCGCCAGCTCTGGAATGTAACAGCCAGCCGGAGCAAACTCCGTCTCCAGAGTAACCCAAGTTCTGAGGTGGATTCGAGGCGGGGTAGGTCTGGCTGACCGTTACATCCCAGCACCTGCCCACTCCCGCACCAGCGCTGGGATGTAACGACCAGCCGGAGCAAAGCCTGCCTGTGGAGTGACCCAAATAATGAACCGGGTGGGAAAAACAGAAACATTTTTTAATGTAAATTTTTCTTGTTTCTTTTCGATGGCAACAGCAAAAAGACCGAAGCCAAGGGCTCCGAGTACACGTTGGTTGGTTCGGTGAACGATTAGACCCTCGTTCGGCAGACGGTAGCTGCCCCGGGATTAAGAGGGTACGTATCGCCGGTAACAAGATTATCCCGGTGGGGCGGAAAGTCGAGGGGGGCGCGGAGTCGGCCTCGGAACGCGGAGCGGCGTCGGTCATAGGAGAACGTAAGAGGGAACCCGCGTGCTCCAGTTGAAGCCTTACGGGCTCCGAGGTGTCCGGCTGCACGGACGCGCACAGCTGATGTCGTTAACGTCTCGCGTTCCGAAAAACTCGCCGTAGCCGGGCGGGCGATGCGGAGAAGAAAAAGCGACGGGGGCGCAAGAAACTCGCCGCGACGCTGGCGGAGATAAGCAGGAGAAATTGGAGAGCCGTTATGACGATGCAAGGTAAAAGAAAAAAAAAAGTCACGAAAGATAAAAAAACAAAAGCACCCGACGGTAAGAGGAGAAGTAAGGGAGAACTAAGTCTAGCCAACGAGTCGGGGAGATCGGGGCAAAATGGACCAGCCGCGAATTTTTTGCACGAGCTGAAAGACCACCGGTCCGTTTTGCCCCGTCTTCGCGATTACGAGGTTAAAAGAGAATTAAGCATGTACACGTACAACACCCGCATAGCCAGGCGAGTAGTCCGGCTCTCTGTTGGGTCACAGCACTGTGCAGACGCCCGGGGGTGGCGCGAGAGCGGGCCAGTGCTGGGGTGCAACCGCCAGCCGGACCTACCCCGTCTTTGGTACTTAAGTGACTTTTCTCCTACACCGCTCGCACAATAAACCACCGGATAAGCAGATAAAGGACCACCTCGGAAATTATGCCAAGGGACTGCACTCCGCTTTAATTACATTTAAGGAATAAAAACATGGTACGAAAGGAAAACGGGAGCAGGAATTACACGCTCGATGCTAGTTTGACCAAAGGGTCGGATAAAAAGGTGCTGAGATGTAACGGTCAACCAAACCTACCCCATCTCGATTCCATGTCAGAACTTGCGTTACTCCATAGGCGAGGTTTGTTCCGGCTGGCTGTTACATCCCAGCGCTGGCGCGAGAGCGGGCTAGTGCTGGGATGTAACAGTCAGCCAGACCTACCCCGCCTCGATTCAATCTCAACACCTGTGCTAATCCCCAGGTGGGTTTTGGTCCGGCTGGCTGTTAGATCCCAGCGCTGGCGCGAGATCGGGCTAGTGCTGGGATGCAACCGCCAGCCGGACCTACCCCATCTTTGGTACTTAAGTGACTTTTCTCCTACACCGCTCGCACAACAAACCACCGGATAAGCACGTAAAGGACCAGCCCAGAGATTATGCCAAGGGACTGCACTCCACTTTAATTGCACAAAAGATAAAAATAAAAACACGGTACAAAGGGAAAACAAGAGTAGGAATTACACGCTCGATGCCAGTCTCTCGGTAAAAGTGTCGGATAAAAAAAAGAAAGTTTGCGAAAGAAGATCAAGGTAAAACCCCGTGAGAAAATGAGGCGCTGAGATGGGGAAAGGATGACAAAACTAAAAAGTATAAAAAAGATGCTTAAAAAGAAAGGTTTGAAGCTCGGAAAGGTGGAGCGGGCGCGGCAGTGTAATGCACAGACCGTTCCAGTGTATCCGACGTTCGTCGATCGTTATAATCGATATTCCGTGTCGGCTGGTTGTGCCCTCGCACGTCGTTGCCCACCCGCTGTGTTGGACCGGAAATTATACCGGGCTCGTTGCCTCCCGTCTCTCGTTGTTGTCCTCCCCGTCCCTCCGGCATTGCGCTTCCACCCGCCCAGACCCCCCTTAGGCCGCTTTCTCTCGTTCCTTCAGCCTCGTGAACTCCTCTGGCTCGATTAGCACTGTTATAGACGCCTGTACACGGCCGAATTAACGCCAAATCGCTGGAGATGGAGCGAGAGGAGCCTCTTATCACTCCCTCTTCGCCCCCCCTCCCTCCCCTCTCCCCCACCTCCCCCCTCTGCTCACTCGCTCGATCGCCTTTCATGCCAGAAAACGAGGATAACGGGGATGCTCGGAGGATCGCAACACTCTGGCTACGAGACCCCCCCCCCCCCCCCCCCCCCCCCCCCCCCCCCCCCCCCCCCCCCCCCCCCCCCCGCGCCCCCCCCCCCCCCGGCCCCGAAGCCCAATTCGGGTTTTTTTTTTTTTTTTTTTTTTTTCGGCTATTTTTAACAACTGCTTTTTGCGAAGCTTCGCTTGTCAACTGTGCAATAGCAATCCACTATTCCGAGCATTGAAAAGTTCGACGAACGATTGTTTGAGACGCTTGTTCGGAGAAGGATGGACAGTTAAAAGGGGTTGTCGTTTTAAGAAACTTATTTGACCACGATTCTTTTATTGGTAAACTCTTATTGATAAATTTAAGAACAAGAATATTTGTAAAATTAACAAAATTAGCAATCCACTATTCCGAGCATCCAAAGGGTCGACAAACGATTGTTTGCGAGCGACGCTTGTTCGCAGAGAAGTATGAACTGTTAAGAGGGTTTGTAGTTTTAACAAACTTTTGTGTCCACAAAGTTCAATGATTCTTTCACAAAAAATAATTGTTGTATTGACAAACATTTTTATGAAAGGCGACAACTTTCTGTTTTGTAAAACTAAGAAGAATTGTGGATATTTTTGGACAAGAAACTCTCGTCTCGATCACGAATATGAGAACATTTTTTGGCCCAGAAAAGTAAAAAAAAAAAATCGTTTCTTTACTTACCCTAATAAAGTACCTATCGAGAGTGTAGTTTATTCTCGTAAATAAGAAAAAAAAGAAACAATCCATGGCCAATATCCGCCAGCAATGCCCTATATTCGCAGTCGAAGCGACGCGGGATCGATGCAAGGCCTCTTATTATCCAGATCGATCGGCGCAATGTCACGCGAAGAATGATGGAAATTCCAAGAGTTCAGGGTTGAAGAAGTAAATGGACTGTCGTTCAAGCGGCGATCGTTCCGGGTGTACAAAACGAATGGAACGTTGTTTTCCCTACGGTGGATTCGTCTCGTGGTTTCCGAAAGCTCTTCCCGAGTAGAAATTCTCAAGCGTTACATCGGGCCCTGATAGGGTCCTGATAAGGGCTTATCAGGTCCTTGTCAGACCTTATCAGGACCCGATTTAACGTTCGAAAATTTCTACTCGCGTTCTCGCGTTGTCGAGCCGTTCGACTACCCGGTAGACAAAAATCTTGGAACGAGTTAAAAAAATATAAAATTTTATATTTTAATATTTGGAAATTTTATCTCGAAGAGTTCACCGTGTCAGGGGTATGTCAAGTAACTCTACTTTTGTACTTATTCAAAAGTATTTACCCTACCCTACATATCCTACTCTTGTTAATGTGTAAATTTATATATATTAGTCTATTTTACATATGAGGACTCTATCTGGGCCCGATTTAACGCTCGCAAATTTCAACTGGGGAAGAGCTTTTCCCGACTAGAAATTTTCGAGTGTTACATCGGGTCCTGATAGGGTCTTAATAAGGCCTTATTAGGCCCTTATCGGGACCCCATCAGGGCCCGATTTAACGCTCGAAAATGTCTACTCGGGTTCTCGCGCCCTTTCCTCGTTATTGAGCCATTCGATTACCCAGTAGACAAACACCTTGGAAAGAGTAAAAAAAAAAAATTATATTTTAATATTTGAAAATTTTATCTCGAAGAGTTCACCGTGTCAGAGGTATGTCAGGTACTTTTGTACTTATGCAAAAGCAGTTACCCTACCCTACATACCCTACTTTTGTTAATATATAAATTTATATAAATTTATATATATATATGTTAGTCTATTTTACATATCAGGACTCTATCAGGGCCCGATTTATATAAATTTATTAAATTTATATAAATTTATATAATATATAAATTTATATATATATATGTTAGTCTATTTTACATATCAGGACTCTATCAGGGCCCGATTTAACGCTCGAAAATTCTCGCGCCGTTTCCTCGTTTCCGAGCCGTTCAACTACCCAGCCGCGCTTTTCCGTGACCATTCTCCACCCGCTCCCTGTGTCGCGGATCACCCTCCCCCCCCCCCCCCTTCGCTATCGCCCCGAGGGAGCTTCTAATCGCGCGACGGACTCTCGGGGCCGGCTCGTAAACTCGAGACTCGAGCGGGAAATTTTAGGTACTCCGGAGAAGTCGCCTTCGCTGCTTCAACTCTCGGCCACTCCCGACTACGCCAAGTCCGGGAACCCGTGGAGCTACGGCTACTTTATCTTCCCCGCGGCCCTTCGTCGAACAAACGGTAAAGGACGCTGTTTCGCTGTGCACAACCTACGTCGAAGGACCAAGTTTCGGTCGCTCGCTCGCCCTGCGCCCTCGCGCGGTTGGCGACCAGCCGGTTATCAGCGCTGTCGAGGCGGAGGGCGATATCGACGCGCGGCCTCGCGATGCGGAACGTCGGGTCTGTGCATCGAGACTTGAAAGATTCCAGAAAATTTCGATCACCATCGGTCATGGTTGGAGTATTTTTTTTTTTTTTTTATTTTGTGTTCGGGTAATTTATTTCTCATCAGAAATTCAAAATTGGAAAACACACCCAGAAAAAATTACACAGTAAAATCAACAATACTGTCTTTTTACCATAAAAAATAGTTGCCAAGGGGAACGTTTACATTTTATAGTTTACGGCAATGACGAACAAATATGGTTCCGACCATAATTATAGTTTAACTAATTCAATATATGTCATCCCTATTCGTTTTAAAAAAATATATAATATTATATTATAAAAATATAAATATTATATTTTTTTGTCAGTGCACTGTTTATGAATTATGGGGCGCGTTATTAATGAGAATGGCAGTAGTTATTCCTAATTTTTTACTTTCTGTGCACGGTGGAATTTCTTTGGGTGGAGGGTACAGTGGAGAGCGGGGCAAGACGGACCATCGTAGATGGGTTTTTAAAATATATATTTGAAAAGTTTTTTTTTTTTGTTATTTTGTGTACGGGTAATTCATTTCTGTTCAGAAATTCAAAATTGGAAAACACTGTTTATGAATTATGGGGCGCATAATTAATGGAAATGGCAGTAGGGTAAAAGTGGTGAATATGGCCCACCTCGATTAACACGTAAGTCAACGATATATGGACCGGGTCATATTCCCCACTTTTACCCTAGTTATTGCTAATTTTTTACTTTCTGTGCACGGTGGGTCTTCTTTGGGTGGAGAATGCAGCGGAGTGCGGGGCAAGACGAACCACTTTAGATGGGGCTTTTTTATTATGTATAGCGGCATTTTTGTTAAGGATAGCCCGTCTTACCCCTCTCTCCACGATTATGTGGCACAACTTTACCTCGGTTGGTTCGCGAGATATAAAGAGATAGAGAAAGAAAATAAAGTGAGGAAGGAAAGAAAAGCGTGAAAGCTGTCGAGTCGGAGAAAGAGAATGAGAAAAGCCGGAACTCGCCGTTCTCGTAGCTGAGGCTTGCCGAAAATTCTCTATCTCCAGTATTCCACCAGCCGCGGTTTCTCCGGGGAAATGCTCCGTTTCCGGTGAGAAACCTCTCCCTCTCACTCGCGCCGCTTCGCCCGAGAGGTGTGCAAACTCGACACTTTCTCGGTTTCTCGTACCCATACCACCTCCTCTATCTCGCTTTACCTCGTTGCACATTTCCAGTAATTCTCTTCCCGTTCTCTGACTCATTCGTACATATAGATATAGTCGAGTATATGCCTATACATATACATGCAGGGGGCGAGTGGAGTAAAATGAATTCGAGATACAGCGAAATTTCAAACAAGTCAATTTCGCGCCTCGACTACGATGGTCTTCGCGAACACTGTTTGGCCAGAGTGGTCCATTTTGCCCCCTGTCGTCTGTTGTATTTTAAAAATGAATATTTGAAAATCGAAAAATAATTAAAATAGCATCGAAATTCGTAACTCAAATTTATTCAGTTTGTCACTGCGATTCCATTTGGCCCCAGGGCCATCCGAGTTTGCAAAAATGCATCAACTGTCTTGAAAAAATATAAGTAAAAATGTGCTGTATAAATCGACGAACCTCCCTCAATCGTTAGCCTGGTCCATTTTGCTCCATGCCGCCCCCTTGCACTCCATACCCGTGTCTACTGATTTTAAAAAGAGGCATTTTTCTAAAATAATTTTTTCAAAACATTTTACGATCCAAAAATAAGTGAAACATACCCTAAATTCGTAATTAAAATTTATTAATTTTTCACTAGGATCCTAAAAAAATACCATTTTGCCCCATCGCCATACGAGTCTATCCGTCTTCAAAAGAGAAGGAAGTAAAAACGTGCATAGATCGATGAACCTCCCTCAATCGTTAGGCTGGTCCATTTTGCCCCGTTCCGCCCCGTTGCACTCACTATCCGTGTCCGCCGATTTTAGCCTCGCGCGTTTCCATTAAAATTGTTCACGTCGAGTCCTCCGGCCGGATGTCGGTCCACAGCCGCTCAATTTTATTCTTAATCGGATTACGTACGCGCCAACGCAAATGAAACCTCTCGGTGTCGATACAACGCCCATCGAGAGCGTTGCGCCTGCCATGCAGTGTTCAACCATGTGCACAGGCGCGATGATATATTTGCGATGTTCACGGAGCCCATCGAGAAAAAAAAAAGAAAAAAAATTTCTCCCTCTATGTATCGACATTTATCGAAGAGTCGATTCGAACTCGCGCGCAGAGCTTTGCATTATAGAATATGTACATCTGTGCTCGTGTAATATCGACAGGCTGCATAGACGAGCAGCGAGAGCGGGATGTATAATATGTGTCCGTATCTGTTTATATACTGTGCGCGAAACAACTATCCGTCGGCTATACCGAGCGAGCATTATAAGAGAAGAGGGTAAAACCCGATGCGCGCGTGCCATCGATATTCGATGATGTGTCCAACACGCGCCGTTTCACCGGGCGCTTTCGCCCGTTTTCCAGGCCATCTGCCATTCACCGATTGTTTCTGATGATTTTACTGCGACGGGGGATTGCGCCCGTGTCACCCGGGGGACGAGACAGAGCCGGGAGCCGGCACATCCGGCGTCATTCCGCAGTCGCGTTGTGCGGCTCCCGACCGAACCGCGAATGGCGATCTATCGATCGATGGCTTTATGCGGAGGCGCTATCGGACCGAACACTCTGCTCGGTAGGGAAAATTCGTCAAATGGGAAACTGGAATTTTGTCTTCAGCAATTTAATAATTATTAATTTAATAATCGTTATTATTAATTATTATGAAGGAGTATGAAGGACGTCGGTCAATGGCCTATTGGCCGACCCTAAGGCAATGTAATGTTTTAAAAAAAGAAAGAATATAAAAACAAAGCAAAAATAAAATTAGAGTTATAAAGGAGGTCAATAAATGTCTTTTACTACTACTACGCTTAATTCAATGATTATTTAATTCACAAATCTCGCCGCCCGACTGGAAGAATAATTTATTTCGTCCTGTTCATACGGCCTGAGGGAAATCATGATTTTTTATTTTATTTATATTCCCGTCTCTGTGTGGCAAAGACTTGGCGGCGGAAGTGGCCATGAAGCCAAGAAGCAGAAGGGCATAACCCTCGTCGATTTACATGTTAAGGAGGGAGTCTTGCTGCGCGCTCACTTCGCATAAGTTCGACAACAATAAGTAACTATTATTATGCAAAATTAATCTTCTCAGTAGCTTCAGTATACATGATTTTTTTCAGATTTTTACACCATCAAGAAGTACTTGCAATTTTCTCTTATTGTTGTCGAACTTATGCGAAGTCAGCGCACATCGAGACTCCCTCTTTAAACATCGTGAGATGCGCCCTTTTGTTTCTCAGCGGCCGACATATCTCGCGGTTAGTGACTTCGGCGATCAGAAGGGAGTCATTATTAATTTAATAATATAATAATTATTAATTCAATAATACTATTGTTAATAATGTAATAATTATTTCATTCACAAATCTCCCGGCATGGCCAGGGGAGGAACTTATTTCTTCCTGTTCGTATTGCAATACCAACCCTAGGTGAACAATGCTTTTTTTATTTTATTTATTTTCTCATCTCTGTATCAAAGAAAAGTGGCAAAGACTTGGCGGCAGAAGCGGTCGTGGGACGTAGATCGTCCGCCAAGAAACAGAACGGCGTAACTCACATCGATTTACATGTTAAACGGCGGGGGATGCGCCCTTTCGTTTCTCAGCGGCCGACATATCTCGCGGTTAGTGACTTCGGCGGCGAGGAGGGAGTCACATTGTGCCCGGGTCGGCGGAGTAGAAATTCAACGCTAACGCCGCTGTCCGCGTAACTCATCGGCAACGAGGTCCGTAAATACGACGAGTGGACATAATAGGACGCGCTGGATGGGAACAAGGAGGATCTTTATGTCCCATAACGCGCCTCGTAATTACGACAGCCACGGCGTGCACGCGCGGTTTATTGCCCTCCTCTCTCATCATCCTGCGCGCCGGGGAATCCCCTTCCCGCAAGCTCAACTCGCCGCTTCTCCATGTGCGTTAACACAGGGCTGTCGTTCACAGCCGTAACTACTCCAGACTACCGCGAAATGTATGTACCCTTGCATAAAAGACTCGGATTTTTTTTTTTTTTCCTCTTTCCACTGTTCACCCAGTAGAGTCTTCTGTCCACTGCGACACGCGGACATTTTTTCCCTTGCGTTACTTACACCAGCCATTATTATTTGGATGGCGAAAGAAAAAAATTCCATTTCGAATACATTTTTTTGTTTTTCATAATATTTATGGATACTGAGATAGACAATAAGATTTTAGAATAAAATATATAGTGTTGTTTTATTCGTGTCCTGAGGCAAACTCCCTAAGGACAACCTGCCCAAAAAAGGGCACATGACGATTAAGGACCGAAATGTCGCGACAAGAAAAACTGAAAACCGTAGAAGTAACAAAATGTTAAATTTACTAATAAACTGTAATAAAAAAGCAAGAAAAATTAAACTACTGTAGATAAGGGAAATATATGAGAAAAAGAAGAGATGAGAATAGACAGGAGTAGATAAGAAACATATAAGAGGACCCAAACGAATACAAAAGCGAAAACAATGATACAGAAAAAAGCAATTAGCAATTGGCAATTCTTTAAAAACGTTACACTTAAAAATGTATAACATTTTTTAAATATACATAAATATATTGTATATCAGGATGCTCAATCGAAAATAAAATATATATATTTTTTTAACTATCCAAATAGTAAACGCTATTGTATTGATATTTGGAATAAAAAGAATGATTAAGATTTTTCTACCTACATTTTTTTTCGGCGAGTAGATAGAACATTTATCGGTCGGACGTGCGTTCGAGTTATTCCACTTTAATTCACCGCCAATGCCTCAAAGCTCGTGCACGAGGGTAGCAAAAAAAAAACAATATGTTAACCTTGACTACGACGAAGCGCCGCCGGCTATCGCGGGCACTCGCTTTCGAAGATAAAATCGTGCTCCATTGTAATTCTTGCGGATTCAAGATTAGCCTTCCACCCTCCCCCCTCTTTCGCTATTAATCGGATAGTGAACGAAAAAAAAAATCCAAAATTGTTCCACTAAGATTTAAGCAATTAATTCTGTTATAAATATATTTGTACCAGCCGATGTTCGGATGGTAAAGAAATCGGCCCTCCATCGATTTATACGTCGATCGAGATGATCGTTCGAAAATAAAATAAAATAAAATATTACTATCCAAATATCGACAGCTAATTTTGTATTTTTTTTTCTTTCATACAAAGGGTCGAATTTGAAGACATTAGTTTGATCTCAAGATCGCACTTAAGTTTGAAATTCGGGCCAAACTGCCATCTTAACTTCGATCTCAAAAGCGACCTTAAATTCAAATTGAAGTCTTAAAATACGACCCAAATAATCATACAAATTTTTCTGTCTATATTTTCTCGTAGAGTAGATAGAAATATTTATCGCTCGGATGTGGGGTCGAATTATTCGACTATTAGTTATCGACTTTAAGTTCCTGCAGGAGGGTAAATAATAATAATAATATGTTAACCTTGACTACGCCGAAGCGCCTCGGCGCCGACTCTCGCGACACTCGATTCGCGAGATAAAATCGTGCGCCATTGTGACTTTTGCGGATTCAAGATTAGCTCCCCCCCCCCCCCTCCAACCACTCGTTGAGTCGAGTGTTAAAGAGCCACGGACCGTCGAGTTTCTCGGCGAGAAACCGAGAACCCACACAAACTCTCCTAAGCACAAGAGAGAGTAATTGTGGGAGAGAGAGGAAAAAATAATAAGAAAGTATATTCTTTAAGAAAAAAAAGAGAAGAAAAAAATTGGCGAGGCTAACAGTTCGCAACTCGCCTCGTGCCTGATCACCGGGAGAAAAGCAGGCCACGACCGCGTTCCTCCTCCCAATTAGCCGCCAATTTCTCGAGACTACTTTTCCGAGCCACCTCATCATCCTGGAAGTCCTAATTAGCCGCGAACTCTCGCGATACAGCAAAGCTTTCAACCTTATTTTCATCTCTTCCATTCTTCTCTCTTTTCTGCAATTTTTTTTTCTCTCCGCGAGGCGAGGGCGCCAAAGTAGAAAGGAAAAAGGTTGCGAAACTTACCGAAAATACGCCCGCACGTTCACGACGATGCTGGAACGTGCACGCGCAAATAAATACCAACGTTTCTTAGCCACAAACGTACGCAATTATATTACTATTAATTTTATTTTTAAAAAAGTTGTTAATTTTATAAAAATGTTTGGTGATGTTACAAAAATGTTTCTTGATGTTACAAAAACGTTTATTGATTTTACAATAATGTTTTTTGATGTTACAAAAACGTTTGGTCATGATATAAAAATGTTCGTTCATTTTACGAAAATATTTGTTCGTGATACTAAAATGTTTATCAATTTTACCAAAATATTTAATCGTGATACAAAAATGGTTATTAATTTTACAAAAATGTTTCTTTATTTTCAAAAAATGTTTCTACATTTTACAAAATTGTTTGTGCATTTTACAAAAATGTTTCTTCATTTTCCAAAAACGTTTGGTCATTAGGCAAAAAAATATTTGGAAAGTTAACGAGAAAAGAATTGTCGACATTTGTGGAGAAAAAAGTTTCTTAAAAGTAAAAACTTCTTTCCACTGTGTGAGCTCGCGAGAAACGGCGCTTGTTTACGAGGCAGCAGGTTGGCGTGCGGGCGCACGACAGTTTTCGGTAGTTGTCGTGTGCGTGCCAGGAAAGTAAGGGCGAGGAGGCGGAGAGGGACGGGAAACGAGAAAAGTAGATACGGTCGCGGAGAGTAAGCTGTCGGAGGGCGACGATCCAATACTCACGACCCTTTAATAATATTTCTTTCGACGCGGGGGCGGTGAGGACTTATACGCTTTTTTATACGCTCGACGCGCGGATAAAAAGTCGTCCGGGCCCGCGAGGGTGCCACGAAACGCCCGGCGAGACGTAAATAAGTTTCTCTGTTTTATTTTTGCTATTTCCGTTTTTTTCCCTTTTTTTTCTAAACAATTCCTCGCCGTACTGCCGAGTCGTCCGCGCGAGGCACGTACCAAGGCTGGAGAACGTGTCGCATAATGTGACTATAAAATTTAGAACAACAAAAAAAGAAAAATAACGTACAGACCGTAAAAAATCTCTGCGCAAAAATTTTTTATAAGGTGCAGAAAGTTTTTACGCATGAAAAGATGGATTAAATTTAATGTACGTGTATGAGTTAAAGTTTGTGATTTATAATTATTGCCCGATATATTACATTCATTTCTTCTTACGCAATTCGCAGACCAAAGAATCAAATTTATCCCAAATTTTTTAATTTGAGTTTGAATTTATTTATTGTATTCATCAATTAATTAACTCTTTATTTATGATCTATTATTTATTTTATTTATTTATTTACTTTTACAATTTTAACATGTTTTTGACATTTTTATAATTCAATTCGATGCACCGTATGTGGTTATTACATTAATTTTGCAAAAATGCACTCCGATTTTATTTATTATTATTATCATTATTTTATTTTTTTTCGTGTGCGAAAAAACTGTAGCGACGAGTGGGAGTCGAGCAGGAAAGGGGTTGAGGGTCGCTCTGCGACGAGTCGAAGAGGCGAAAGGGCGAAGCTCGTAAATCTCTCCGCGCCTTTTATTCGCCTAAGGGAGGAAAGGTGGACAGCGTCGCGGGTAGTGATAAAAAAAAGAAAAAAAAGCGAGCGAACATAGCCGAGGAACCAACGAGGGTGGAATGAAGAGAGGACCGGTTGGAGGGAAATAAAAAAAGAAAAAAAAAAGAAAATCGTGAAATCCTCGACTCGCCAATGTATGGCAGTGACAACGTAATCCTCCCGTCCGGTATACGAGGTCTCGTCTCCGGGCTTCTTGTAGTTACACGAAAATTATCCAGCGAAAACCCAGAAACACGCTGAACCAGCGAGACCAGCCCTCCCCAATGACGTTGGGTTAATTCTTCGGGCTCGTCCTCCCCTCGCTTCGTTCGTTTCATCAGTTATCCCCGAACTCGGGACGCTGAATGTACCTGACTCGTACATTCGTCGCACACTGTGTATTCCCATTTCGCTCCCGGGCTGGGCTGGGAAGGAGGGAAACTCTGGCGACCGTCTTCGAGGGGATAACAATTTTAGCATCCCATTTGCCTTTGACAATCGGCACTTTGTGTTTCGTCCTCGTATCGTACAAAATTATTAGTATTGTCATTAATAAAAAATAATAATAAAAACAAATTAATATTAATAATAATAATAACAGGAACAATAATAGTTAATGCTTATTAATATTGTAATATATTATTATTAATATTAATATTATTTTGTTAAGGAATAAGGATTTGGTCTAAAAAACATTTTGGTTGTTTAAATTTTTTTTAGGCACGTATGGAAAGGATAAGATCGAGTTTTTACGAGTTTTTAAATTGAAAAATATCAATTAACAACGAACACCGTATCTCAAAAACTTTTGCTTCGATTCAATTGAAATTTGGACTGATTCTTAATTACGACATTTTCTGTCCAATCACCGAATGATTTAAAAAAATGGCCATTTATGTGTTAATAACAAACGATTTCATTAACTCTAAAGATTGATCTTTTTATTTTTTATTATTATTATATTTTATCGGTATAAACGGCCAAAGTTCTTTTTCCACAAACAATTTTACACGTGCGAGTGTGCGCGCTGTATGAACAATCGTGGATAAGAATAGCTTCGTCGGCCCCAAAAAAAATTACCCTTACAAATATTGCAACTAAAGACGTGATCGAAGCAAAGCAACCCGGAAAATACTCCAAAGACCTGTACAATGTTTTCGAATTGGTCAGCTAATCCGATAGCGCGGAATGAGACTACGGCGCTAATTTAAGTCGCTAATTTAATTGACTTAAAAGATCTTTTTACTTCTTATTTTTAATATATTTTTTCGGTATAAACGGCCAAAGTCCTTTTTCCAAAAATAATTGTACACTTGCGAGTGTGCGTGCTGAGTGAACAATCGTGGATAACAATAGCTTCGTCGGACTCAAAAAAGTACCCTTACAACTATTGCAACTAAAGACGTGATCGAAGCAAAGCAACCCGGAAAATACTCCAAAGACCTCTCCAATGTTTTCGAATTGGTCAGCCAATCTGATAGCGCGAGGAATGAGACTGCGGTGCTTTTCTCGCCGTCCCGTTATAGCTTACGTTACAAAATAATAAAAAAAAGACGTTTCCCGGGAAGAAAAAGGCTCTCTATCGCACAAACCTATTATTAGTGGCACGGGTTCGTTTTGCACAGGCATTAAACGAGCGTCGCTGCGCACCTGAGCGCCGAGCAGTTAAATCGGTAAACGAATAAATAACGTAACCGTGGGATGAAAAAGAAAACGCAGGAAGGTTAACGGAGCCGGTGAGAAGGGTACATCGGTCGAAGGGGTTGTGAACGTGAACCGTAACGGTGGCGAACGATAAGTTCCGCGGGAAGCTGATCGAAGTCGCGTGAGAGTCGCCAGGGCGCTTAGGTCGGGAAAGGTGAAAGAGGTGCGAGACCATAGAGAGTGAAGTAAGGGGGGAGGGGGGGGGGGTGAAGGGGGTTTGAAATTTAACCGAAGCTGCCTCGGGTAAAGGAGTCGCGCGGAGGTCGGGCTATCGGGGAGAGTCGGCAATATCGGTTTTACGGTCGTCCGGCACTTAGTTGTATACACGGTTAAAACCTACGGCGCTCAAGACCGGCGTGTACGAAGCGGACGTGACCGGTATGCACGCTCCGAGCGACCCCCCGAGCAAGCCGGACGGAGGACGAATGCAGCGTTGCGGTCCTCGAAGGAATTCGCTTCGCCGGCAATGGCGAAAGCTGGGCATGAAAAGTGCACGAGATCGGGAGGTTGAATCACCGTCGGGGGGCAAAATGGCCCATTGGTGGAATAAAGAAAGGACAAAATTCGGAATCCAAGAAAGGAAATAAAAATTTCGATCGTTTTTTTTATGTCCCATTTTGCCCCGTGTCTGAAGTAAACGGCTGGGTATGAAAAGTGCAGGAGATCGGGAGGTTGAATGACCGTCGGGGGTAAAAATGGCCCAATGGTTGAATAAAGAAAGGACAGAATCAGGAATCCAAGAAATAACAAAAATGTCGGTCATTTTTTTGATGTCCCATTTTGCCCCGTATCTGAAGTGATTAAAAGTTACAGCTCTTGGCCCTTTGAAGCGTACCTTTCTTTTTTATTTTTGTTTAGAAGTATGGCGTTTTAAATAGATCGGTTGGTTATTAATGCATTTTTATTCTGAATTCAAAGAGGTGTATCATATGTGATACAGTATGTTTCTAAGGGTTGAGACTGACATGCACGAGGTGGGTGTAACCGGTAAGGCCGAACGGAGAACGCAGAGCAGCCAAGAAGGCAAAGAGTTGCGAATGGAGAAAATACGGGGGATGGAAAGTGTACGACGCGATCGGGAGGCGGCGTTCCCGTGTTGTGCAAAATGGCACAATGGCGAAATAAAGAAAGGCTGAAATGGGAAATCTAAGAAACAAAACACAAATTTCGGTCATTTTTGTGATGTTCCATTTTGCCCCGTTTTGCCATTTTGCCAAGTTCGCAAGGTTCCCATCTCGGCCCGGTCGCCGCTGCCCGCCCGAAGGGCAAGCCGGACGAGCGTCGGCGGATGAAAATGGCACCCGGGTCGCCCGGCGAAGAATTTTCATTGCCGATGAGAGCCGACCATACGGGGATGAGGCGAACTCTTGGTCGAAGTTGGTCGAGGGAAGGAGACGAGAACACCGAGACGGAACGAGGGACCACGGTGATCGTTCGGGAAATAAGTCCGTCGGGCTATTTCCAGCGAAGCGGCGGGGGGGGTAAGAGGGATAGAACAAAAAAAAATAAAAATAAATTTGAAAAAAAAACGTACCAAGAAAAGAGCTGGTGAAGTACGAGCCACCTGGCCAAGCTCCAAGTGCGCACGGAGAGGTCGAGCCGGAGGAATCGGTTAGCTGCACGATCGGGAAAAGCTCGTCCGGAGAAAGCGAGGCACGTACACCACCCTCGACTGCACGCCCCCCCCCCCCGGCCGGGCGTCCCACTTCTTCTCCATTCTTCCTCTTTTCATCGTTGAGGACGTGTTTACAATTTGCGGTTTAAGACCGATGAATTTTCTTGGCGAGGGCCGTTCTCGTCGATTTCTCGAAAGGTTTGCGTCGCGGGCGCTCGACCATGGCACATCCAGTTATCGAAAAGGTTCGGCGTTGTCTCGAATTATATATATCGAGGAATGGAAACTCTTGGCATTTCGGGAAAATGGATCTGGGACTGGAAGGGGGTTTTTCACGAAATTCATAAATTTTTCGTGCTCGGAGTCCACGATGTGGGATCTTTGTCGTTACCTTTCGAGCTCGGGGAAGGCGAATTATTATAGCCGAATTATACACTTTAAAAAACAAACGTTTTATTAAATTGAATCTACCAGATTGGAAGTTTGTATGCAAAAATTATTAATGTTTAGTGTTTTAAAATCATGGAAAATGCTTTATTATTAATAATTTACTTGGATTTTACTATAAAAATACTTTAATTGCAATAATTAACTTTAATTAAAATGAAAAAGTACACAGAAAAGAATCTTGTAAAAATTACCGACCGAAGAAAAATTACCATAGGAAATTGTAGGTGGGAACTAGGGCGCCACCTATGTTGGAAAGTCTCGCATTTTTCAAGAATTTTTATAACATCTACGAAAAATTCTTATAAATCCGGTACTTCCCACCATACTATGTGCTGTATCTTTTAATCGATATATTCATACACAGTAAAAAATATGTGTACTTTTTACAACAACTTATTTTCACAAACTTCCACAATTTTTTATTTGTTAATTTACTAGCTTTACAAACAAAAGTGCAAACTAAAATTGGCAATGAGACGGGAAATAAAGGAACAAGTTCTTATATTCAAATAAGTGACAAACTTGTTACTTATTTATCGCTTAATTAACATCATTATTTTTACGAAATTTTGCGTTCCGATTTTACGAAATTATTTTTTACCACAATTGTACATTAAATGAATGTACCAGTTTTTATCCAAAAAAACTTCCAGTCCGGTAGGTCAAATTTATAATTTTTTACGGGATATTCCTCGGTATTTCGGGGAAATAGATCTGGCACTCCAAGGGGAGTTTTCACGAAATTCATAAATTTTTCGTGCTCGTAGTGCACGATGCAGGATCGTCGTCGATCCCCGTCGAGCTCGGTCGGAAACTCGACGATAGGGGAATTATTATAGCGGGTAAAGCCTCGCGACCGGGGCATTAGGCACGCAATCTCGCAGAGCCGAGGTGGAGGAAGAGGAAAAAAATATGAGAAGACGAAACTTTGGCCATTATGCCGGGAGTGTTCGTAATCTAAATGCGAATCTAACGAGGACAGTTTGCCGAACTATGAGAGAGACCGAGCAGTCGCGAGTGTCACCCAGAAATTTTACGGCCTCCCGAGTTCGCACTCGGTTTCTTGTCTCGCGGAGCCGGAAAAACGAACCGGGCGGCTCGAAGAACGGAGACGACGAAAACGGGTGAAAGATAACCACGTGGTTGCCATGCATTCTCGGCGTGATTAATCGTCGAGATAGAATAATGCCCTTCCACTGCATGCACTCGTAGGCCGAAACTGTCCAGAGAATGAACACCTCGAACCCAATCTCGAACAACCGCAACTCAATCATTTCTTACATTAAACAATTTTAACCGCACATTTGCATCCCTCACGGAGAAAAATAGTTTTGTTTCTCTAACCAAATGTAGATCGTTAATAATTAATTGTTGTGGCAGCAAAAATATTTGGCTGCGACAGGAAAATATTTGCTGTCACAACAAAATATTTTGTTGTCCCTATGTTAACCAGGTAAATCAGTTATGGTAACAAAATTCTTGTTGTCCTAAGAATTTTTTTCTCCGTGCTGCAGAAAAAGAATAAAACCGTACTGGAATAAGAAACAGGTCCACAAAAATTAAATAATAATAATAATTTATTATTCAAATTATTATCGATTCCCGTAGAGTAGAGTCGTGACTGCACTGCAAAAAGTGTTATGAAATTTACAACACGGTTAATATACAAAGTTATATGAAATATACAACCTCGATACATGAAATTAGAATTCACATACATTGTATTTGAATTTTTATAATTTAATCTCAAATGCAATACCTGTATATTAAAATTACCGATGATGGCATTACTACAAATTTTATTATTACAAATATTATACAAATAATATTGTTTTTAATATACCGGTAACGCAATATTCTTACATATATGTCAATGAAATTTCGTATACTGTATGTGCATAAAACTTCATATGCATTTACGAATTTTCAAACAGACATTTTTTACAGTGTGGCAGAGACGTAATCGTGCCATTTTATCGTTTTGCGCTTTGGGGCAGAGTGAGGCGCGGCTGAGCGCGGCCTCGCGTAAACACTCAATAAACCAGGCGATCAGTCGGAACGTTTCGCGACGTACCGATTACCTTTCAGCGTCATCGCGCCACGAACTAATCGGAAGCGCCAAGCGTTAAGTTGTCACATCGTGAAAACAATTTTTTTTCCCCACTCTCGGAGATCGCCTCCATCCTCGGGGCTATCGATTTCTGCATGCAGCCGGGCTCGTGCAGGGCTCGCGGGGGTGCGAGAGGGTTGAAGGGTCCGCAACTATTTCAAGATGGCGCCGATGCCAGCGAAGCGCCTGGTCGAAGTAGGCCAGAAAACGTCGTCAAATTGGATTATAGTCCGGCCGAGGTTCTCCCGTCAGCGGGGAGCTCGCTTTGCCGGTCCGGTATAGTCAACCTACCTTCGGACATCTTCCCGATAAACTCCCTCAAAGGGTCGCGCAGAGAACCGGAAGAGTGAAAATTAATA
>JAPYZD010002323.1:0-16314 GCA_030522725.1 Ichneumoninae sp. B BG-2022a | reverse complement strand
ACTAAATTATTGACAATTCCGACTAAATTATTGACAATTCCGACTAAATTATTGACAATTCCGACTAAATTATTGACAATTCCGACTAAATTGTTGACAGTTCCGACTAAATTGTTGACAATTCCGACCAAATTGTTGACAATTCCGACCAAATTATTGAAAATCCCGACAAAATTATTGACAAGACCGACTAAATTATTGGCAATCCCGACTAAGTTATTGACTCGGAGTCATCCCCGTAATCCATCTTTATTATTCCCACTCGCATCTCGGGTCGACGGGCGAAGAATTTTTGACATGTGGGTCAAGAGTAATAAAAAAGAGGGTCGAATTTTTCTTCATACACGAAGCGTACCGTTGCGGTTATATTGAATTTATATCCCGCCGGAGAGGGAGGGAAGGTCGGTACGGATGGAGGCGATTCAGGGAAACCCGCCAGTGGAGCCCAGCACACGAGTCCCGTATTGCTGATTGCAGGAGCGCCGGAGGGACGGCGTTGGCGGAGGAGAGTGGGATAGTTCTCTCGATCTGTTCGATGTCGAAGGGACGCAGAGGGAAATGTATAGAGAGCGGGTTGGTTCGACGCGGGGCGAGCCGCGTTTGCTCACCGGTCACGTACACCTGCATCATTTGCCATGGGTTTCATACCGGTCATAACTCCACGGATCGCTCTCATCCCGGTACGACTTGCACCGTAGTTTCTGCACACCGGCAAGGGCACATATCGTCGGCCGGTCGTGCTCCCGGTGTACAATACAAGAGGAGGTAAAGGCAATTCGCGTCGACTCCGCTGCGGGAATGGTCGATCTTGTCGAGCTCCGCACGTCTTAATCCGACCGGTATTCATCGAGGCTTCCGTCCACGGAACCGTCCGTGGCAACTCCGGAATTCGCAGGAATCCGTGGAAACTCATCCACCTCAGTCGGTGAAGCTGCTCCGGCTCCGACGTCATTGAGGTTCCGGATTTGCAGGGTGGATCACCCGTCGGCGAGTCAATTTCATCGTCCGGGACGAGACAAGCCCGCAGCGCTCCGTGCACGGATGCTGAACACATATCGGTCGGATCTTGCCGGGGTGCGCGGCGTGGAGCGCCCAAACAAGGGGGTGCAAATTGGCCGAACGGTGTGTATCGCGCGATGGGGAGTTTGACACTGATGCCTCGTGCAATACAGGTCGTATTATGCGAGGACGGGATGTTATTAATTCGGTATGAAATCTCCATGGTGAAAGGGACGGGAGCGATGGGGGAGTATTAGTGCGAGATAATGTATGCAATGTAGGGATTTATTAGGGGGGGGGGGGGGGGAGGATGGCGGGTCGCAGGAATGAAGGATCGGTAGAATCGTGCCAAAAAGGCCAACGTCAAAATCGCTACGCCCGACGAATATCAACGTCCGGTGGCACTCACGAGCTTTTATACCATCGACGGGCGGGAACGCTCAAAGCCCCTCTCGGCATCGTTTGTACTCTCTGGCATGCACCGCTTACGCCTCGTGTGCGCGAATCGTCGTTCGACCTTTAAAACCCGCGGCACGTTGCGGGTAATAGATACCTATCGGGCCGCTTTCCGCGTAAGGGATTATCTCCATACCGGCGGAGCGATATGTGCGAACGCGCTTGTGAGCGCGTCATCGCGTGAACGATGGAGAAAAAACACATGGGGCGGATAGAGGAACGCGGGATATTGTGGTGTGTGACGCACCGGGAGAACTCGGATAGGGATTGAGCGGTGGGTCGTTGGGATTTGGCCGAGATATTATGTCCTATATGCGACGCGTTGAACCGTCGGACACGTACAGTAGCCGGCAGGATAAGTTGGAACCTCGGGGGGAAAGAGCGTAGAGTGTAGGACCGGATCGGTTGGATGACCCAGTTGGATCCGGGTGAGATTCAACCATCGGCACGGCTCCGGGACCGCACCAGGTACCGATGATTATGAACTCGGCGCTCGGCGGTCGCGCTTTTAACGAGACGCTACCGTAACCACGTTCTTAACATAATGTCAGTCTCCGTTGACGGCTGGTTTATGTTTGTTCAAATCGAGAGTTTAAACGGGAGAAAAGCATACCTAGGGTAAAAGTGGGGAATATGGCCCGGTCCATATATCATTGATTTACGTGTTAATCGAGGTGGGCCATATTCACCACTTTTCCCCCATCCTGGGGTCAACCGCAGGTCGTTGCGGAAACCCACAGGAAACCCCCTATATAATTTTCTGTAGGAAATGTTCGAATATGTACTTCAGGTCGAATTTTAAGACGTTAGTTTGAACTTAAGAACGTTCTTGGGATTGAACATAAGAACAAAGCTGGACCCGAACTTCATTGCGTGCTCAAGATGTATCTTATCGAACTTAAGATCGATCTTGAGGTCGAACTACTAAGAAGCGATAAGAAGATATTGTACAAAATCTTCGTATCGCACTCCACATATGACTTTCCAGCAATCCTCACAATATCGCAGATCATCTCATTGAGGAGAACAATTGCTCTGCAGCAATGATTCCATAGAAACAGATTTAAGAAATACTTTTGCCAGATCACCTATTCATGACAGTATAGTGTCATTAAAGTTAACCGCATTTAAGATCCAGATATAAATTCTACGCCGCAAATGCGTTAAAATTCAATCGGAAATTTGAACTTCAGTTCGGACTTGAGTCCGAACTTAAGATCAAACTCGAACTGTAATCGAATTTGACTTCCGATTTAAGTTCGAACTTCAGATCGAACTTAAGCACAAGATCAAGTTCAAACTTAAGACCTAACTTAAGCACAAGATCCGGTTCAAACTTAAGACCAAACTGAAGCACAAGATCAAGTTCAAACTTAAGACCTAACTTAAGCACAAGATCAAGTTCAAACTTAAGGTACGATTTGAAGAACGCTATGAAGTTCGGGCCAAACAACAAGTTCGATCTCAAAAGCGATCTTAAGTTCGATCTCAAAAGCGATCTTAAGTTCGATCTCAAGACCGATCTTAAGTTCGACCTCAAGAGCGATCTTAATTTCGATCTCAAGAGCCATTCGTAAGTTCCATCTCAATACCGATCTCAAATTCAAACTAATATTTTAAAATTCAACCCTTCGTGCACCACGGCACGGAGTCTTCGCATTAAAAAAAAGGATTCCCTCTACCCTGGCCCTTGCTCGTTTCGCTCCGACTCCGACGCAGCCTCCGAGCTCTCCACTCTCGCTATCAACGATGTTCTCTTCTCGCGCGAATAGACGTGTTGTACACACAGACACCTGTTCGACTGGGCGATGGCGGAGTGAAGCGTGTACGGTGGGTGGTAATTACACGTTGCCTCGTTTTACAAGCGTGTATGCTGTTGCTCGTATCCCTGTTATACACGCTGATCTCCCTCGCACTGGTACAAATCTCATCGTCATACCGATACGTCTCCGCCCTCGTTCGCGGTCTATGGTATATCCGCAGGAGCCATATTTCACTGCGTTTCTCTCCGGTTTTGCATGCGGAGTCGTATGGGGCTTTACGAGAGCGCGCCGGCAACGTTATTGGAACTGGTAAAGGGGTTGAACACGACTGCGGCGTGTACCGGTACGCATTACCGTAGGAAATCGTCCTCCATCCGACCCTACCTTCATTCGAAAAACACATAGACTGTCTCTCGTTCGCCTCGCTAACGCACCTTCGCCTCTTTCTCTCCGTATTCACTCCCAGTCCATATCGCTATAGGGGAGAGCGGGGCAAAATGGCACACCAGGGCAAAACGGGACAATGAGACAAAACGCAATTCTCCAATAACTTTTGGATTGTGGCGATGGTGCTGCGCGGGGCAAAACTGGTTGGAAAATCCGGATGTATCGTTGGGACAAAATGGGACATCCAAAAATTATTGGAAAATTGAGGTTTGCCCGCACCGTCCCGTTTTTCCCCGCTGTGCCATTTTGCCTCGGTCTCCCCAAGCCACCCGCCGGCCCTCGTTTCGCGTGCATTATGCGAAACCAATACGACCCCGGCGGTTCTCGTTTATTCTCGAAAAAACATCCGTGTCCGTACATCACGACGGTGGAGCTGAGCACGCATGTCCTCACCCGAGAGAAGACGTTTGCGACGTTGCGCGATGTCGACTTCCGTCGTTTATTGAGGTAACCCTCTTCGCTCGGCTGCAGGGTAAAAAGTACTGCACCGCAGTTACGCTGCGGGGATAATTTCGGAGGAGGATCGCACTGTCGCAGCTTCGCGGTTACGTTGGTGGGTGGACGGAGATTTTCGAATGAAGCCGCGCGGGGCAATTCCAGATGATAGGGTCTTGGTTTTCTTTTTATAACGTAACTCTTCGTAGGAGGAGTTGCTTTTTTTCGATGTTATTGTTTTGATACTTTGTATGTGAAAAAATAAAAATGGAACATCTGTAAATTTTTGACTATAGTTTAGAGGATTTAAAAACGTTGAGCTATTAAAGACAACCGATTGTGATGGAGTTTTTATACGAATTCCATGTATTTTTTTGAAAATCCACATCCTTCTAAAAATTAAACATCCTTATGGAGAACCGAAAGAACCCTATATCGACGGGAAGATTCTATATGGAGTAAGGTAGTCGCAGCTTCGCGGTGACGTTGCAATGTGGATGGAGATTTTCCAATGAACTCGTGTAGGGGACTTCCAGATGATACGGCCGTATTTTTTTTTAATAATTCCTTGCAGGAGGAATTCCTGTTTTTTTTTTTAATGTTACTGTTTTGATACTCTGTATAAAAAACATAAAAATAATATCAGTCTTCGACAATTTTTCACGTATGAATTGGGAGATTTAAAAACTTAGGACCAATAAAACTAATCGATCGTGGTGGACGTTCTATACGAATTTGATGTACCGAAAAAATGTACTAAAAGGCACTGTTTTTCGTTGGATAATAAGGACGTAGTTTTTTTTATAACATAACTCCTTATAATAGGAGTTAATTTTTTCTTTTAAATTACATTGTTCTGATCCTTTCTATAAAAAAACAAAAACTAAAATACTAGAAACAATTTTGCACGTATGGATTAGTCAGGGGATTTAAAAACTTAGTACCATTAAAAACAATCGATGGTGGTGGACTTCCGAAACGAATTCGTCGTAACAAAAAAAAAAATAATAAAAAAGAAAATAATAACAGCCACTTTTTTTCGGTGGATAATAAGGACGTAGTTTTTTTTTATAACATAACTCCTTATAATAGGAGTTAAATTTTTCTTTTAAATTACATTGTTCTGATCCTTGCAATAAAAAAACAAAACAAAAAACGAAAATGAAACTTCTACAATTTTGCACGTACGGATTAGTCAGGGGATTTAAAGACTTAGTACTATTAAAAACAACCTATGATGGTGGGCTTCCGAACCGAACCCGCCGTACAAAAAAAAAAAAAAATAATAATAAAAGGCACTTTTTGCCGGAAATGGATGAAACCATCGTCCGCTTAATGCAAAAGTTCCACATCCTTCTGGGGAGTGGAGAGCGCCCTACATCCACGGTAAAATTCGATAGGGAGTAAGGCAGGGTGCGCCAAGCCCGAGGCCAATGACGAAGATAACGCGCCTCGCTCGCTTCCTCCCTCGTTTTCTCCGTCTTCGTTCGGTACGTATGGTTCGATATCTTTGCTCGCAGGGGTGTGAGGGAGAAGACGCGGAACGACGAGAGGCAAGAGGGCGAGAGACACAACCTATCGGGTTACCATGCCTCAGCGTACACTACGCAGGAAAGAGGAAAGAGGGACGAAGGGGTGGAGGACGCTGCCGCTGGATGCTGTCGCCTCGTTGTTTTTTGCGACGACGCTCTACGTACCAACCTGTTTGTCACGACCTGTTTCCCGTTTCACCGGCCATCCTAACTTCGTTTACCCGTTGAAGCCTTTTTTTCTTCTTCTTTTCGCTACCCTCCAGCAGCTAGCGCGTATCGCTCACCTCATCCCACCCTATGTGCATATATATATGTATGTATATATGTATATATGTATATGTATATTATCTCGTTCTCTTGCAGCCTCGTAGCGTCGCCCGCCTTCGCTTTTCTCGCATCGGCATGCACTCCAATTACGTTACACTCCCCCCCACCCCTCCACACCTTTGATCCCCTTAACCTGCACACTTCTGTGTCCCTACAAGGTAGACGTAGACGTCGGACCGTGAGCTCGGATGATTTTACATAGACTCGAACGATTCGTTTTTATAAATTAATTGGGAGGGATGGGACGGAGCTTTTTTTTATCGCCTCACTCTTCGATTCAGTGTTTATCGCATTTTCACTTGACACGACGGAATTTACGTTTCGTCGAGCGGACATCTCGTTTCTCGGGCGTCCGGGCAAGCGGACCGTGTGTGCTTCGAGGGAGAGGAAAAGAAAAGTGTGAGTTTTTTTTTTTGCAGATAAAAATTGATGATCGAGGGTCTCTGGGACTTCCCCCGGATCGCCGATCCCCAATCGTGAGCAACCACCCCGCCACACCCCGAAAAATAATTTATTTCACGGGCACCTACAAATGAATTTTTATTTAAATTCAATAAATTACATATTTAATATTTTTTTATTAAGTAATTAAATACTTATTTACATTAAATAAATTAAATACTTAGGTCGATGGCCAATTGACAATATATTTATATTCTCAGGACAACTTACACTATGTAATGCTATGTATCAAAAATGATTCCATCTGGAATATCGTCAATAAATCAACTACTACTACTACTAAATTAAATATTTAATATTTTTTAATTCAATAATTAAATATTTATTTTTATTAAATAATATTTATTTATATCAAATTTTATATCAGTAATAATTTTATATGAAATAAATGATTTTTACTGAATGCGTTTTGAGCCAAACTGGCCTCGTCGAATCTAAAAACCGCGAGACCAAGAGAGCGGATGCTGTGCGTCCTCGAGGCGGAAATTTGATCCGTGGATCGCTAATCAACCGAACGATTACCGTGCCAACTCTTGGCCGAGAGTCAGAAATTCGATTGGGAAACCCTGTTTATTCCGCTCGTCCTGCCTCGCAGTCCCTCGGGTGAATTCGCTCTCGGCTGGAACAGCCTAAACCGCGAGGAATAATATTTTAAATAAAAATCAGAGCCGATTGAGCGATCGTGTCGTCTGTGCGCGAGACTCGACGGTGATGCTGCGAAGAAGAACGGAAGAAAAAGAAAACAAAAATAAAACAAACAAAAAAAATCGGAAAAAAAGAAGTCGCGAGAGAAACATTGCATCGGCTGGTAGGAAGAATTCCCCGGGGAATTCGCGGACCAAAATTCCCTCTTTCGGAATCGTCAGGGCTCCCGATTTTTATGCCCCGGATTGATATTGGAGAAGACAGGGCGAGCGGCGCGGAAGCGCAGGGACCTCTCGATGGGACGACGAGCGGTTGCGAATGGTATAAAATAAAATATATGTATAAAAAAAATAAAAAAAAAAGATTGAGAGGGAGGCGAGAGAGATCGCGCTCGACGGCCCGGGGCTGGCGAGAGAAAAAGAGAAAATCCACGAAACGAACCCAAGTTTCCGGTTGACGACGGGACTCTCCCGCTGCCGGCGCCCGTTCTCTCCGCAGATACCCCCTATATATGTATCTATATACACACACTAAATATATAAATATATATATAACGTCGCGATAAAAGAGAGACGGAATTTCGCGCGGATACATGTATATAATGCAGGCGCAAATATCGGCAATTTGTCGTCAACCCTCCCCCCCCCTGCCCCCACCCCATTTTCTCGCTCCGTAGATTCTCTCTTGGTTCTCGCTTCCCACCCCGTCTCTCGTCATTGCGCAGTTGTACGTATAACCCGACTAACCAGGTAGAGCACAGCCTGTATAGCGGAATCGTCGACGGGGTTGAGTTTGCCGAATGGCGCGGCGCTACAACCAACCCCCCACCTCCCACCCAGCAGGTTTCCGCACCCCAGGTACACAGTCTCTAGAGCACATAGACCGAAGCTGAGGTACATATATTTCAGCGTATTTGATATATCCGATATATCATTGGCTCAGGCGCACACGTGCGCATTCGCAGTCACTGAGGCGTTTTCGGATCCGAGGCATTTTCGCCATTCTTATGTTCCCGGGGATTCCCGCGCGATACTTTGGCTATTCCTCATTCGCGTCGTTCCGCCTTTTATCAGGCCAGAGAGAGCTTCGTATCTTCCCAAGCGAATGTTTCTCTTTGCTCGGAGCTTAACCGTTTGGTTTGTTTCTAGCTCGTTCCTTTGGTTCTTTCCGTTCTCTCTGCGGGCTCGTTGCCATGCAGTCGGAAGAGGGGTGGGGGTGAGGGGGGGGGGCTCATCGTTAGTTTCGCTACACGATGGCCGATGGGGTGTTTTGGTCTTACAAGCCCATCCGGAGCTTTTCCTCCTGTTGGGTTTCTCGCTCGGTCTCCTCCGTCGAAATGTACGAGCCGGTGCTGGCCCAGCGCTACCAGTCGATAGTCGATTTATAGTGCGGCGTTACACGACCGGAAGCGCGACCGCGGCCGTTTGTCAGGCGGCACGTAGCGCGGCGACCCTCGTTTTCTGGCGCAGCGGCAACAACAACTAGAGGAACAACGTCGAAGTACACTGGCGGGCAACAATGTGCGGTGGACGGGCGGAGCGGTGGGTGGGGAAGGCGAGGGGCAGATAAAGAGGCACCGGGTGAGAGACTGATCCGAAGTTTTCTCGCGCTCCTCGAAGAGGTTCTCGCGCCGGAGGACTCGAAACCTCGAGGTTTGCGGATAGCGGATCTGCCGCAAGGATTCCTCGATTGCCTTTTAATTTACCCGTTATTTTCCTCTTCCCTTTTTTATTCCTCCGCTTAATCTTCTCCGCCCTCCGGCGAGCTGGCGGAGCTCTGCGGACAGCGTTTTTTTTTTTTTTGCCAGAAGGAAAACCCAGCGGGTTCTTCGACGATAAGACGCCTCTCTCACCGAGATTCTGCCGTTACCCGATTAAACGCTTCGACCCTGGGCGAAGCTATCCTCTCACTATACTGCGCTCTCTCAGCGCGTTCTCCGCTTTCCTTGGCCTCCGTCTTTGTCCGTCTTTCTCCGACCCAGGAGTTTCTCGGCTCCATTCACTCCCAAGATTCCACTCTCCACCCCCCGCCCTCCCCAGGACGCGAAGAGATCGAGGGCTTTCCCCGAGACTTCCGCCTTGACGGGCGTCTTCATCCCTCCCGCTCGCCGCCCCCCTCGCCCTCCACGGCCTCCGACCCTCGTGGCTTTCCTCCTAATCCTACAATTTCCACCGGCGGCACGATCGAAGGATCCTCGCCGGCTGACCCCTCCGTCAGCGGGACCTGAGGATGGCGCTGAGACGAGAGAAATAGACGGAGCGGGACGCCCGGGTGAGCGAGGAAGCGACCTCCTTGTGTACGATCGCCACCACCTGTCGACTACCTTTTCTTCCTTCGAACCATCCAGCCCTCCGACCTCCGAATCTCTGTGCTTTTCCTTCGCCTCCTCTCCACTCCGTTGGCCCGAGCCTCGCTACACGGACCGGAAGCCTCGCGGACAGCCCGGCCAGCCCCAAAGCTCGGAATCCTCGCGGACAGGAGCTCCGCAATTTCGCAAATCCTTGCAGCGTCTTTTCTTTTCCGACCCCCCGGGTTGGTAATGTCTGTTGCGCCACCGCTGTTGGGAAGGGAATAAAGTGTAATAGAAATGTACACAATAGGGCCGAGAGACAAGCAGCCGGACCGGTCGAGCGAAGTTCCAGTTCCCTTGCATCTCTTCGATTTCCTTCCAACGGCGGAAGCTAATCTCGCTTATCTCATCTCGTTCCGTAGGGGAGACCGGGGACAAAAGTAACACGGGTCAATTGTAACAAGCGGCCGCGTAACGCTGCGCATGATCGGACGCATCGGATATGAAGTGAGCAACGTTATACGCAGAAAAAAAAATCACTGAATCAAGTAAAATTTGCTTGTGGGCTGCCAATGAAGTAAAAACGTTGTTTCAATTCTACTCTGAATTCGTACCATTTCATACCGGATTAAAACGATAACATGTTACCTTGACAGTCTTAGTGTCGTTGTTTCAATATCATGTGGAATTGTAAGAATTGAAAGTACAATTGAAACAAAATTTTTTTTCTTTGGCAGCCCGCAAGCAATTTTTTTTTTCAGTGTAGACATCACCTTATGACCATGCAATCACTTCATAGCTGAGTTTTCAAAAATACCAATTCGCCGAAACCAAATGTGATTCACGAGTGCAGAAGTGATTTTTCGGCTGTGCGGATCGCGTGAGTTAGGCAACACAATACAAAATATTAGTGCAAACAACCACAAGGAGTTGAAAGGTACATTTTTGCGGAACATTTTGATCGCTGAGACGATTAGTTTCAGATTGTTATTAACTTTGCTAATAATCATGTGTGGGGTAGATTGTAACAGTCGATCCGGGTCAATTGTACCAGCGATAATTAATTTCTGTCAATACCAATACCAATACCAGTATATTTTATTTATTTTATTTTTACATTCTAAGCATTCAGCGATAATGTATACACTTATAATTTATAACCAACCAATTGCAGACTATAACATTTATAGTAGGGCCGTATAGTTAGGCCGGCTAAAATGTCTTAGCCGGGTAAAACAGCTTAGACGGCTAATACATTTTTTGATTTGTTAAATTTAAATTTAAATTTTTCTGTGATAATGCACCCCGGTTCTATTTATTAATAGCGGTCGGCGAAGGATTTCATTGGTGCAGGAGGATGTTACCAATGACCCCACTACCCATTACAATTGACCCCACCACGGCCCAAATTCTTACCGAATTTTGTTTGTGTCTAAACGGGCGGTGTTCGCAATTCCGTGCTACTTTCTGCTTGAAATTTTTTAACTAAATACCTAAGACTAGGTCAATGGTACACCATTGGATGCCGAAGCGTTAGACTCTCGGGTTTGTTGATAAAAAAATAAAAAAGGATTTCTGTTACTTTTGTCCCCGGTCTCCCCTAATGTCTGTTGCGCCAGCGCCGTTGCGAAGGGAATAAAGTGTAATAGAAATGTACACGATAGGGCCGGTCCGAGAGACAAGCAGCCGGAGCGGTCGAGGGAAGTTCCAGTTCCCTTGCATCACTTCGATTTCCTTCCAACGGCAGAAGCTAATCTCATTTATCTCATCTCGTTCCGTACTGGCTGCAGTGACGCTTCCTCCCGTCCCTCGAAATATTGCGCGACGGAATAGCACGACGGGGTGGTCGAGTTTCTTTTCTTTCGCCATCGTGAGGAGGGCGGCGGCGCGGGCTGACGGGAAACAGGGCCAAATCGTCGGGGCTTTGGCGAAGACGTCACGGGACACGAGGTCTGACACGACCGGCTTATCTCTCTCCCGGGGATCTTTGGAGGGCTTTGCCGGTTGGAACGAATCGGCGCGCCACGCCACACGAATTTCCGTCCAATTTCAATGGAGAATGATCGCCGCGACGCGCACGGCAATCGAGCATGTAAATAGAGGAGCGGGCGGGAGCGACGACGATGTGTGCAAGGATCGACGCTGGAACGCGGAAAGTCTCGTGTGCGTTGAATCCCAATCCTCTTTTTTTTCTCCATCGTCGCGCATCCTTCCTGGCCTGTGAAGACCAATCTCTGCATTGATTCGGTGATGCGCTCCGGCCGGATATTAAAAATATCTTCCGCAGACCCGCGCTGAGAGATCGAGCCCCGGGCTGCGAGTATCGACTTCCGGGCTCGTTGTGTTTAGAGTGGATGTATGCGATCACAAATTCGCCCGCTCTCTTCAAACGCTGCTGGTATCCTGGCTGGAACTGGAAATGGGGTTTGTCGATGCCTCGTAAAAATGGGGTCGCGATCTGTGACAATGTCCACGTTCGGACAACTTGGAGCGGCTCCTGCAACCCAGAAAAATAATTTATTTGACGGGCACCGTTTATTTGGTTTAAGTAAAATATTTATTCGATTTAAATAAATATTTATTTAATTTAAGGAACATTTACTTAATTTATTTACTTAATTTAAACAAATATTTATTTAAATCAAATAAATATTTTATTTAAACCAAATAAAGAGTGGCCGTCAAATAAATTTTTTTTCTGGGTGTGTATCAAGGTTCATTTTTAAGTTTTCTTCCGGATCGATAATATTCATTAATTTTCATCGCGAAAAAAGACACGGTAACATCCTGCCATTTTATTTCAGATTTTTTTGGCCCAGAACGAATCTCCGGGGCTATTCCTGTTAACGCTTTATAAGTCACACCGCCCCAAACCGTACACTGGTAAAAAATACGGTTGAATCAACTAAACATTCGGGCGGTGGCGTTCAAATAAATATTTTGTTAGTACCGCTGAAAGATTGGTTAGTTGAACAATTTTTTTTTTATGATTTCACTAAAATATTTTTGAGGCATTAAAAAATTTGTTCGACCAACTAAATATTTGGAGTTGCTTTTGTTGATTCAACTATATTTTTTATCAGTGTACCGACAGGGGACTAACGAACGCTGAGTGAAGTCCATAAAATATAAATATAAAGTGTCAATGTCCGAGCAGAGGGATTCCAGTCAGGTCCGGATAGTTTCTGTGTGGGTATAAAAAGAAATTGACAATCCATCGTACGGGAAAACAAAGAACACTGAAATTTTCTACTAGCAGCTTCAGCAAACGTACAAATAACCGAGGAAATTTTCTGTAATTTTAACATTTTTATGCCGTTAAAATAACCGCAAAAATATCCGTATTGTAACTTCTGCACATGCGCGTGCAAGAGCTCACGCTGCCTGTACTTGCGAACGGTCGTTTTTTGTTTGAGCATCTCCAGAAGTTGACGTATAGTTATTTTTCGGGTATTTCTTCGAGGTACAAAGTGACCTGGAATTACCGTAATTTTTTCGGTTATACGGTCATTCTTTTAAAGTACAACGGTTATTCAAGTTACAAGGGTATGTACGCCTATTGTCTTCGCGACGAAAGCTTCGAGTACTACGGGAAACCACATTTGTAATTAGAGTGGATGTATGTGATCAGCACGCAGAACTTTGCCTGCACCTGGAAAAAAGTTTATTCAATTAAATAAAAATTTATTATCGACGAAGAAAAATGTTTATTTGGTCATAGCCTAATAAAGCATTCATTAAATTCTAATATATTTATTTGTTTGATAGTATTATTCTTTTTATTGACGTGTTCACGACTCTATAATGCGCGTTGCCGAATAATAGCCGTGTTTTGTGTTGGTGTAAAGTATATAATTTCTATGGCGCGAATAAATATCTATTCCAAATCTATTTTCAATGATTCGATTTCTTTGTGTCGAATAAAGATTTATTTTAAAGTAGAAATCAATGAATACTCACTTCGGATAAATTGTTTTTACTGAAAATAAAGAAAAGTCGTTATTTGAATCTAATACAGATTTTGTTAAGGCAATGAAACATTTATTTTATCTTAATGAACGTTATTTGAAGATCGAATTTTATTTGATTTGAATAAATCTTTTTTCTGAGTGTGCTTTCTGCAAACGGAAAAAACTATAGAACTGAAAATGGGATCTGTCAAGGCCTTGTAAAAATGGGAAAGCGCTCCATGACAGTGTCCGCGTATGGATAACACGGACGGTTTCCTGTGTCAAAATCCACGGGAGACTTGTAACTTTCTTTCCCGATCAATAAAACTCATGAATTTCCATTGCAAAAAAGGATATCCTGCCATTCTATTCTAGGACATTCTTTGACTCGGTTCGGTTCTCCGTGACCACCCGTGTCAATGTTCATGCAGACACACCGTACTTTATCATATCGTAGATTCCAGGCAGCTCCGGACGGTTTCCGTGCGGAAATGAAAAAAAAATTGATAATCGATCGTACGGGAAAACAAAGAACACTGAAATATATTCGTACCATTCGAACGATATGTACGCCTATTGTATTTACGATGAAAGCTTCGAGTACTACGAGGGGCCTCATTGTTCCCCGACTGGCGGTGTAAGATTAAAAAAAAATGAAGAAAACAAAGGAACAAAACAACAACAAAACGTATAATAAGCCGAACTCTGATTGATGCTGGAGAGAATTAATTAAATCCGTAGCACACGGAAGCTTGCAAGTCGACCTAAATAAGACTCGCCAGAGAGAAAGAGAGGGAGAGACGGGGACACGCAACGAGTTCACGGTGCCGCGGCCATGGAAATAAGGGTACTTCCGGTCGCCGCCATTCGTCACTCTTCACCCGGAAATTTCGCTCCGCGTTTTCTCTCGTCCCTCAGCTCGCTCCATCTCGATTATTTATTTTTATTTTTTTTATATATTTTTTTATAATTTCCCTTTTTCCCTTTGAAGCCTCACATCCGGGAAATGGCACCGCACCTGCGACATCTGGTTCTCTCCCCGCGGACTGTTGCTCTCTCACCACTCCGACACTTTTATTTGATATTTAATGCGACCATTCGCGAAAACCAGCGCCGTCTGCTGCTTCTACGAGCGCGATTGTTGGTCGACGTTGTTCTTTCCGTTCCTTCTTCCAGCCACACTGCAGTTGCGCGTTGGGGTTGCTCCAGCACGAGCCCCGCGACAGAGGCCAGGAGGGTAGAATGAGCTTCGCAAGTTTCTCTCCCACTGTAAGCCCAAATATTGTCGCATTGCCACACGCTTCGACA
This sequence comes from Ichneumoninae sp. B BG-2022a, assembly GCA_030522725.1. Classification (NCBI taxonomy): domain Eukaryota; kingdom Metazoa; phylum Arthropoda; class Insecta; order Hymenoptera; family Ichneumonidae; species Ichneumoninae sp. B BG-2022a. The sequence continues at coordinate 1,700 of JAPYZD010002323.1, read as the reverse complement.
CCTCTCTTCTATTATTCGCTGTGGTGCATTTCGTCAACACACCCAGAAAAAAAATTTATTTGCCGGCCACCGTTTATTTGGTCGAGTAAAATAGTTATTTGATTAAAATAAATATTTATTTTAACTAAGTAAATAGTTACTTAAATGAAATAAATATTGATTTAAATCGAATAAATATTTTACTTAAACCAAATAAACGGTGCCCGTCAAATAAATTATTTTTCTGGGTGCATAATGCAAAACCCATTAAATATAGTCATAGGTGGTCTATAATGCAAAAACCATCAAACATCTGATGCCCGTCCCAAATCAGCCTTAGAGCCGGTAGACATTGCCCTGCGACGAGGTGGAAACATTTCTGTCCGCCACCGATCGCTAAAAGTGTGATCGAAGGTGCAAGGCGTTGGGGTTGTCCCAGTGCGCACCCCGCGACGGAGGGCAGGAGGGTAGAATTAGCTTCACGAGTTTTTCACCCGCTGTAAGACCAAATATTGTCGCATTATCACCCGCCTCGACACCTCTCTTCTATTTTTCGCTGTGTTGCATTTCGTCAATAATGCAAAAACCATCAAATATAGTCATAGGCAGTCTATAATGCAAAACCATCAAATATAGTCATAGGTGATCCATAATGCAAAAACCATCAAATATAGTCACAGGCGGTCCATAGTGCAAAAGCCATCAAATACAGTCACAGGCGGTCCATAATGCAAAAACCTACAAACATCTGATGCCCGTCCCAGATCAGCCTCAGACATTGCCCTGCAACGAGGTGGAAACATTTCTGTCCGCCACCGATTGCTAAAAGTGTGATCGAAGTGTGATCGAAGGTGCAAGACCGAAAATGGTGGCTGCGATAGGACTCCATCCTTTGGGATTGTAATGAGAATCAACCACCACCTCGACGGTTGTTGATCGACGTTGTTCTTTCCATTTCTTCTTCCAGCCACCCTGCAGTTATGCCTTGAGGTCGCCTCAGTGCGCATCCCGCGAAAACGGAGGGTAGAATGAGCTTAACGAGTTTCTCTCCCACTATTCTTGCAAATGTTGTCGCATTACCACACGCCCTAACAGATCACTCATATTTTTAGCTGTGTCGCATTTCATCAACAGCTCGCTCCGTCATGCGGCTATAAAAAGCTATAATATTCCGGAATCCCGGCCATGCAGCGTGTCATCGACAGCTGTCCATAAGGTAAAAGACGTCCAATATTTGATGCCCGTCCCAGATCAGCTCTACACCCTGAAGTTATTGGCCTGCGAGGACGTGGAAACGTTTCTATCCGATCCCGATTGTCAAGAGTGAATCTGCACGACCGAAAGGGATGACCCGCGTTGGGAATCCATTCTTTCGGGCCGTAATGAGAATCAACCATCCCGTCGATGGTTGTTGGTCAGCGTTATTGTTTTCGTTTCTTCTTCCAGCCACTCTGCAGTTGCACTGCGAAAAAAGATACATTGTAAAAAAAATTTATTTGAAAATTAATGAACAGTATTGAAAGCTTTTTTACATAAACTGTTTCTGAAACTTCAAACACATGTGTGTTGCAATTTTATGGTCAAATTTGTACTTTTAATGGAAATTTTTGTAAATTCCAGGTAAAAGATTTCTAATTTTAATATCTCGTATTTTTATTTTACAATAAAAGTACATTAATGTTCAATTAATGTAAGTAATGTAAGCAAATTTCAATTTCCAG
>JAPYZD010002322.1:0-16325 GCA_030522725.1 Ichneumoninae sp. B BG-2022a | reverse complement strand
GATTTTTATCTTTATTTTGATTTTTGCACATTTTCCCATGTAAAAAACAAGAAAAATCAAAATAAAGATAAAAATCTGAAAAAATTCATACGTGTTCCGAAAAATGTACGAATCATTTTCATTAAAAAAAAACGTTGAGGTACCGCATATTTTGATCAACAATTTGTTAATAACATTTTCAAATTGTTATTATGCAAAATTAGTCTTTTCAGTGCCTATAATAAGTATGGATTTTTTCAGATTTTTATAACATCGGGAAGTGTTTGCAATCCTTGCCCGTATTTCTCGAATTTAGACGAAATGAACACCACTCGCTGGAGCTACCTTAATATAGAATAGATCGATAGAGCTGGAATAACGTTTTGAATATACCGGTATTTGCTGTGGTAACGGGGCAGTCGGCGTAGCGGCGCCTTTGTTTCTTCGATGCCGTCGAGTCTTCATGGCTTTACCCTTGCCGCCGGTAGTGTTGGTCGTCGCTGTTCCTCCGACGCTACCTACGGGTCCGCGACTCGGAGAATCCACGCTCATCGGCGTGTCTGCCTTGCCGGGCTCGATTTCCTTCTTCTCGGGCTCGAGATCCTCCGGCGGCAGAGGCGGCGGGTCCAAGTAATGATTCGCCGATCGTATCTGACTATGGGTGTGATAACGGAGAAGCTTGTGAGCGCTCTGATACGTCAGGGGTTTTCGCTCGATCTTCACCGCCCGAAACCATGCCCAGGACAGAGGCGCGGGATTCTTGTGCCCTTCGAGCAATTCCCACGCGGAGACCCTCTGAGAGTCGCACACCTGCAGTCCCTGGAAACAAATCATAATCGTTTTTTAGTCTCCATAACAGCGATGAACATTTTCTTTTTTCTTGCAAACTTATTTTTTTTTTGATATTAAGCAAATCGTGCATACCCGAGCTATTCATTTGAACTGTTTGAATTAAAAAAGAATCCGAGGTTCTTATTAACAATATCTTAATTCATTAATTCTTATTATTATATCACTTATTATTCTGAGCTGTAAATTAGACTTTACGGTAAACTAGTGGTAAAGAGAGAAATTCGTAAAATAAATAAAATAATTAAAATAAAAATTTGCCACGATCGATGTGACAATAGATTGTTTGGTTGGATCCTATCTCACCTGTTTCTTGTCGATGCTATCGAATCCGGCGATCTTGTTTCCTTTAGTGTCAGTCAAGCAGCCCACAGGCTCACACGCGATCACTTCCATCGTGAGCTTCGGCAGGGGCAACAGTTGTCTAACGAACTGTATGCTCTGCGAATTCCTATCGCCAAGTTCCTTTTTAAGTTTCTTCATGAGATTCTGATAATGTTTCTTGTTCTCATCCTTCTCGGACTGCGAATCCGAGGACAGAGTGGAATGTATTAATGTGGCGAGCATGTCTATGACGGTTGTGAACAGCTCCGAATTATTGTTGAGGTCGATGACACCGTAACTGACGAGTTGCACGAGAAGTATCGCCCAGTCGGTCGTCACGGTCGTGTTTCTCTGTATAGTGTCGAAAACTCCGCCGACGAGACTGAAGCGAAGTTGAAGAGCGTCCTGAAGTACCTCGCGGGTCTTCGGATCCTCCGAACCGACGTTTTTCTCCTCCTTGCTGGTGGTGAGAAACTGCGAGAGCTGCGAGTGCAACGACGTCAGAAGACCCTCGCGCTGATCGTCCTGACCCTTGAGACAAGTGAGGACCAACGACAGGAAAGGCTGATGATTGAACAACGACGGAGATTTGAATTTTCCTCTCTCGCGTCCGGCGGTCTTCGACCAATTTCCCGATTCGAGTACTTGTCCGGCGACTTTGAGGACCCTCCCCTGTACGGCCGATGGCAATTTCGACACCAACGGCGCCACGAGCCAGATGGAGCCGGAACGCTTGTCGGTCTTTCCCGACAGTGTGTTCAACTGGAAGACGTCAATGGCAGCTTTCGCCACCGTGTCCAGCCACTGCGAGAGGTCATTGGAAGCTGGAGGAAATTGTTTGTACATTAGTTGTAAATCTAGCCAGGACATGCGGAGACTCCACTGCTCGAGATTTTCCAATATGTTCGTCATGTGCGTTCGTTGATCGTGAAAGGCATCGAGCGGTGTTGCGGGATAGCAGATCATGTGCAGGAGTCGCTGTGCCTGTCGGGGCGTCAGCAATTTGTCGAGCAACATGTCTTGATGGCACAGGTCTTCGGGATTCTGCAGGCACCTCTCCAGGACCCACTCCTGACTGCATATCTGTCGGAGAACGTGCTGAGCAAAGTCCGAGAGACCCTTCACGCTGTCGGTCGCGATACCGGCGCTGCTGCTCGACGAGGACATCGCCAGCTCGAGGCCGAGGTCGTCGCCGCCGCCTAATATATCGCTGGTTCCGAGAATGTGACTTATCGACAATTCCCCGGGACCCGGACCGGATCCGCCGACGCTCGCGGGTCCGCTGCCCTTTCCCGAGTGCGCCATCGGCACGTCCGGCTTCTTCGGCGGCTGCTTGCCCGCCGTCGTGTCTCCGACAACGAGAATTGCCTTGAGGACCGTCAGCACGGGGCCAACACGGATGTTGTTGTGCGCCGCGGCGAGCAGGTGCCGGTCGCAGCTGAGTTTGATGCTGTAGCCCCGGGGATTGCCGCTCGGCAGCGGATGAGGACTGGTACTGACGGAGTAGAGAGCCGGCTGCGGGCACTCGACGGTCTTGAAGAGTCGGAGGACGAGATGGCAGGTCAAACGTCCTCGAGCCTCGGCCTCCGTGTCCGCGTCACCGCGACCCTCGTTGCACGCTTTCGCGAGCGAAGGCAGAGCAATCTTACCGACAAAGTCCTCGAGAGAAAAACAGTGTCTCGCTGAAACAAAAAAAAAATTATTTTCAATTACTTTCTCATGTCTTACGCTTTTGCGCATAACTTCCTCAATGATAAATTTCGTTGTTCCACTTGGCTTCCTCATAGAGAAAGTCAAAATACGATATACAGAAAATTTGCCTTCCTCTTTGAGGAAGCAAAAAAAAAATGAAAAGAATTCGCGAGGTAAATAAATGTCGTTACCTATCAGTATCGAGGTGAAGACAGCCAATGAGTTGTGAATACTGAGGTCCTGCACGTCCACCTGATTGAGGACGTCGATGTAGAAGGCGGAACTGGAGCAGCACAGCGCCGTCAGAACGCCCAGCCACTCGACGCTCAACGGATTGCAGCAGGCGGTGAGCTCGGCGCAGGTTATCGCGATGTCGTTGAGCCTGTCGTTGTCGGTCTCGTTGCAGACGGCGACTACCGCGTTGCAAACGAAACTGTAACGATTCGCCGGACTCTCGTTGAGCTGACGTGGCCACTGCGGCTCGATCCTCCCGCCTCGTCGTGGACTGTTGAATACATCGAGCATGAACTGCGAGTTGTAAACATGATTCGACGGCGTTGGCGCCAAATCTCGATAAAGAGCGATTCGAATTTTCGGATACGCGTTGCTGAAAGGCTCGACGCCGTTTGTCTTCAGGAGGGAACAGCACGAGTAGAGATCGAAGAGATGAGCGAGAACGCAACGTTCCGCCGAACTGCAGTCGCTCGGATTCGACACGTGCTTCACGACTTTGCACAGAAGATCGAACACCGCGGTGGTTTGTTCCGGTGAGACTGTAACAGGGAGAGATTTTGCATGATTGCGCGCCTCGGCGATCGGTGGAGACGAGTTCGAACGATACTCACGCAAAAGACAGCAGTGATATCTTCTGAGGACGCCGACCACGTAGAGACTGAGGCTGGTTGTGTAACTCCTCACGAGCTGGCTGTTCCTGATTCCGAGCTGGGACTCGACCTCCGGCAATTCTTTGAGTATCTGTATGCAGACGTCTATGAGACCGTAGATGTTCAGTGCCAGCTCCATGAGATCGAAGAGGAAGGCAACGTGCTCCTGAACGGGCAAATATGACGATCCGGCTAGGGCGAATGTGTTCAACATCTCGATAACTTGGGTCGCACACTGCCACGTCACAACGTGCTGATCGAAGTAACTGAGATTCTGAAACTTCTGCGTTATAGCCTCGAAATTGAATTCGCTTCGCGAGTGCTTCTTGACCTTTCCTCCCTCGGCTACGTCGATGCTGAACTTCTTTCCGAATAGCTTGCAGACCTCCTTCGTCATTTTTTTCACTACGTGCCGCGCCTCGTCGCGCACTCGACCGACACCGTAGAGCAGCACGTGACGCTGGTTGCAGTCGTGTTGACTACAAGTCTCGTCCTAAACGCAGCAACGGACAAACAAGTGACTCAGTGTTGGCACATTTACGTCTTCGATCTGACACGGATAAATTCGAGATTATCGCAATATCTACCTGTGGCAGTGGAAAATGTGTTGTGTACAGTAAATGACGACTCGGGCTCGAAGGATTCTTAGAATCAAGTCCCTCGTGCGTCCCGTGACCGCCGAGCGCATCGTCCTTCGGGCTGTCGGGTGCATCCATGCTGTTCTGCTGATCCTCCTTTATATGTTGCAACAATTTGTCGAGATCATCGTCGATTTTACTATCGTCGTAATCCATGGTTCTTCCGTGATCGGGCACTTCGAGTTTTGTTGGTTTGAGATCGATACCCGGGAAGAGACTATCCTCGTCGATAGTTTCCCGATTGCTCGGAGTACTGGGCTTGCTGGCTGCCGGACCTTTGCGAAAAACAAACGAATTTTTTTATTTAATTGTCAATCACACACGTACAAAGTCGAGTCGATGGCGGGTCGACTCTGAGGATATCTTGGTTAAATCAATTCAAGCGTTGTTAGTTTTGAACTTTTGTAATTCTAGTGGTTAGATCAATGCCAGCCCTAAATTAATTCGTGCATTGTAACCTTAAGAGTTTTTAACTTTCATAATCGGTTATTCAGGAGCTCTAATATTTTGAATTTATTGTATACTGATTGTCAATGAGAAATCTGTAATAGTAATTTACGATACTAGTGCGACAAAACTTTTTCTGACGAGTGTCACTTTGCAGCACGAGCTGAAGGTGAATGCTGCAATCGCACGAGTTCAGAAAAAGTTTTTCGCACGAGTATCGTAGCAAATTTTACTTCACAAGGTGTAAGAATTTACGAGCGCGAAGCGTGCGTAAAACTGCCATTTTCGCACCGAGTGTAATAAAAGTAACAAATTATCAATTATCAATACCTTGAATAAGATCTCCCCGGGATATCAATGTGCACATGTACGCGTCATGCGAGAAAACGTCGTGCCTTATCAGCTCGGAGAAGAGATGAATGAGGTTCGTGAACTGCGCTTTGCTCTGCGGCGTGGAGTTATCTTGGACGGGCGCGTCCACGTCGAGGAAACGCATGAGCAACGGCTGGAAGATCGGCATGCCGGGTGGAGTGCCGTTGCTGCAAACGCTATCCTTGTCGTCGGTGTCGTTGTTCTCGCCGGTCGCTTCGCTCTGACGTTTTTCCAAAAGTTTCGCGACTGCCATTGCCCGATGTTCGCCCCATCGTTCGGCGCTGACCGCCCATTCGCAGAGTATGTCGACGATTGCCGAATCCTGCTGAGGATTGTACTCGGTCTTGATGCTCTCCCGTTCGTTGCTCGACGTCTCCTTCGGCGGTGCGGTGAATATCTTTGCGTACAGAGTGTCCAGCGAGTCGGTTGCGTCCATGCGATCGAAACTGTGCCGGTCGAGGGCGTCGAGCGCCGCGAGAACTTTGCTCGTCGTCATGCCGGCGCTGCTCTGTTGCCACTTGTCGCAGGACCATCTTCCCTCGGCTGCCTGCGATCTGGCGCGAATATTTTCCTGAGCGGTCTTCAGCTGCTTCATCGTAGGATTCGCAGCGCTCGCCGGCGGGCAAGGCAGAGCCGCCGGCGGGCACAGCAGATAATCCAAAGGTGAACCGTTTGGCAGGGAAGGAGCTTTTCCCTCGCCCACGCTGTTCCAGACCAAGGCGGTTGGACACTCCAGTGTTATTACCTGTGCGCAAATTATTCGATTATTGTTGGATAAAAACAGCAATTATAAAAATGCATCCAAATATTTCTGGGCACGGGGTTCGTCGATTGGATCCATTAAAATTTAGTGAGATCTCGATCGGACAAGCTGACCCGGCATACCTGAATTATAGTGGAGAGGGCGTAGATAACGTCTCTGTGATGGGGGCAGCTCAGATAATCGTTGAACGCCGTGGTCAGAGGATTGACCACTGCCGGGACGACCCCGGCGGGTTCCTTGCAGTTGGTCGTTTCCGTTTTCATCGGAGTCACGACCGACGGGCTCGGAGGTGCGACGATGCTCGGCTCGACGTTGCTGCACATGTGAGCGAGCTTTCTGCAGCACAGATAAGCAAGTCGTCTCGCCAGTAGCTCCGACTGGACGAATTCTTCGAGATACTGAAGCGCAAGGGGCAACAGCAGCTTGAGAATACCGTCCTCGGACGGAGCCGATCGCATCTTGTCGAGCAACTCGAGAATCCACTGCAACAGTTCCTGGCGATCCAGGAGACCCTCCTCGAACATGTATTTCGCCAGTTGAATGCAGTAGTGCCACTGTTTGAGGGCCTGCTTCAGCGCCAATTTGTTGTCGTCGTTCATCATCGTCGTTATCGCGCCGCTCGGTGCCGATTGCGAATTCGAATTCGGCGTCAACGGCTGAACATTCGCCGTTCCGTTGGTGCTACTGTTACTGCTGTTGTTGCTGTTGCTGTTGTTTACGTTGTTGTTCGGCGTCGGGCAAGTGCCGTTCGCGTTGTTCGCGTTACACGTCGCGCCGCTGCTGCTGTTGCTAGAGTGATAGTACTCCTGGATCTTGGACAGCTGATCTTTTAGGAACTTTATGAGGGTACCCGTCCATTCTGAAAATAAAAAGAAACGTACACATATAAGTAAATAAATAATCGATCGAGCTATCGATAAATATGACCGAAAATGATGCAATACAAGTTGGAGCAATTTTTACACGGAAAGAGGGAAACAATTCAAATTAAAATTATCTTAGCATTATACCATCGTGAAACACAACGGTACATCTTATATGTTATGTCATATGTATTATCATTTTCTTTTCAAAGGATATTTTCTTTTAAGGGATAATATTTTGATAAAAAATATATTTATATTTTTTATCTTTTTTGTTACTTTCTCTATTAATGATGTTTGAGCCAGGAACTGGAATAAAATTTTATACCATATTTTGTTCCATTTGGGTGAAAAAGAAGTGTACATGTATAAACAAATAAATAATTACATAAATAAATAAATAATCGGTTCAGGCATCAAGAATAATGCTTTAAAATGCTCAAAAACACTTTGGAGCAATTTTTACACCAAAAACAGAGAAACAATTCAAGCTAAAATGTTCCTAACATTAAACCATGGAGAAACACACAAAAGTGTACTTTATATGTTATATCATATCTATTATATATTTCTAAAAGTAAAAAAAATTTTGAGGCATAATATTTGTATCTTCTTTGTTATTTTCTCTATGAATTATCACTTGAGTTAGGAGCCGAAACAAAATTTTATAGCCGTGCTAGAGTCGCGCCGTGAAGCGCAGTAGTGTTCTACGGTTTCTAAAATGTGTGTGCTCAAAAAGTTGCCAAATTTGAAATCTCACCCGTCGTAGGATCGGGCAATTGTCTCTTCTTAATCTTAGCCTCGGAAACGGCGACCGTATAGGCGGAACTCAGTTTAATGAACCACGCGGCTTTGAGCATGGGAACTTGATACTCGCACAGCACCATAAATATCTCCTCCTTCTTGTTGAAAATCGGAGCTCTCTTGGCCAGAGTGACGAGGGGCTTGCATCCGGAGAGGTCTTTGAACCATGCCTCGATGCCGTTCTTGGTGCGCGCGGTGACCGGCCAAAAGTTGTCTTTGGGATTGATCTGTTGTCTCTTTCTGCCTGTGTCGGGCATCGTGGCCAGCTCCTCCTTCTTGGCCAGTATAGCATTGAAGTAAGCCCCTACCTTCGTCGCCGTGACATTGCAGTGCCTCGCCGTGCCAAACTCGTCGGACAGCTGAGGCATCGTCGCGAATCCGTGCTTGACATTTATCGAAGTTAATTCGTCTTCCTTCTGCTTTGGTTCCTGAGGGTAAACGTCCGGCGGGCCGAGCCTCGGCCTCTTCAGCGGCCGTTTTTCGTATAGTATACCCATCATGGTACCGGAGATTTTTGTAATTAAAAACCGTCGAATTCACACGGCGAGGAACCGGTCAACTCTCGGGAAACTCTTTGAACGAACTGAGAACGACACGTTTCGTGTAACAGTCCCGATCGATCACTCCTATCGACCACGTCACCTTCGCACCCATAAATAAAACGTCGACGAAAAATTTTCACGATTTTAATTAATTATAAAGAAAACGATCACCATCGACTACCGCGACGCGCGACTCTCCGCTCTGCTCTCTTGCCCTGTTTCGCTACCGTTCACACACGATTTATTTACATTTAATGATAAATTATTTTACAGCGAGACACTGGAACCCTATGCCCCTTCTCAGTTTAGAATCGATGTCCTGTACACTCTCTCGAACGTACGAACTATCGACCGGTTCTCAAACATCCGTACGAGAAATAAACTTCTCCTGTACATTATTGTATATTTAATATTTTGCTTAACGTCAAACGCTCCGACATCTCGAAAAAAACTAAAAGACGTGTTTTTGTCGGACTCCTCGGACGGAGAGAGAGTGGCAATCGGACGACCATATTTGTTTTATGAAGGGGCTGCAATCGTGCAAACAAAAAATCCCCACTAGTCACATCGGCCTCCCAGCGTGACCAATGACGATCGACGTAGAATCGTGGGTCTACCTGAGGCAACACATTTTCCGTATTGCTCACTCGTTATACTCGTACGAAATTCTGCGTTTCGTAACGAGAACGTATTTATGTTTGCGCAGTGATTAAATAATTTTTGTAACGAATGCAGGAGAAGTGCTATCCGTGCCTGCTGATTGTGGCGCTGTGCAGCAAGACCTACTGCGCATGCGCCGTACGTGCGTGTGTAAAGTATACTTTACGTACGCTTATGCGTGATCGGAACGATGTGCGCATGCGTCGGGAATTTATAGTACATTTGGCTGTAAAGCACTTTTAAGGCTTATAGTACACTTGGCTGTAAAATCCTTTTACGCTGTAAGTCAGGTACGAAAAGTAGCACTTTTGCATGAGTTACAAAACAGTACATTACGATACTAGTGCGAAAAAACTTTTTCTGACGAGTGTGAATTTGCAGCACGAGCCACAGCACGAGTGTTGCAATCACAGGCGTTAAGAAAAGTTTTTCGCACGGGTATCGTACCAAATTTTACTTCGCAAGGTGCGAAAGTGGCGATTTTACGCACACGCACCGTGCACAAAACTGCCATTTTCGCACCGAGTGAAGTGAAATAATTGTTCAAACTGCCGCCTACGCACGATACAACGTCGGCGATCTAGGGACTTTTGGTCGCGCCGAAACCGGACGCATTCATTTTATTCTTCTCCCACCACGACCCCTCGCTGCTGCCCCAGTCCCGTAAATCGTAGCAGAATAACATCGTCAGCGCTCAGCCATTACTGTTGAAACTACTGCTGAGATGTGAGAGGCGATACTTATATCGAACATTAAAAGTCAAAGTGTTTACGACATAATCGAAGATTACTGCAAGGCAATTCCGAGAAACAAAGGACGCAAAGATGCACACCGTGACAGAGCTGGAGACAAACGTACCGGCTTTCCTCGGGAAGCTATGGAAACTGGTCGAGGATCCCGAGCACGACGACCTTATTTGCTGGGCACCCGTGAGTTAACCCGACTATTTACACCTACGTTACCCGACCGTGTTAGTTTTACTCGTCACGATCGTCCCGCACCGACTGATGTTAATTCTCGTGGACGATGTTGCGTGTCAAGCGCACACGCTTTCGTTGCGTTTTACAAACTAGCCGACCATACACACGACTCTGAGACACTCGGCTCGCTGGAAAACGTTTTTAAACGTTTTGACAACGTAATCGGAACGTCTTTCAGGTCGCCGCACGCTCCGTGCTTACGGAAACTTTCCATCCGCTTTGAGACAAACCCTCTCGTGCAACCCTCGTCTTTGTGCGCTCGGACGACGTCGATGTTACGTCGTACAACTTTTCGAATCCAGAGAGAGAGAGAGACAGAAAAAACACAATACGACTGTCTCTCTTTCTCTCATGAACTTAAACGGTGGTGCGTCGTTTTATCGCGTATACCATGTTCAAATCCATCGTATACAGCTGTTATACTCTCCGGCGAATGCTGTCCATGCGATTGAGAATCGGATTCGTCCGTTTAATTTATTCTAATGTTTATTCAGCTAGAAGCAATCGCGCTGTCCGGCTGATAATTGCAGTCGATTTATAAGATTGTTAAAGATTCTTGCATAACTGCAACAAGAAACGGAAAGAAATAGTGGACAATCATTGTATGTTTCCATCTGTGTTGATGCTCAGACTATTATATGTAATATGAGCAGAGAGCAATTTTTGCAATCAAACATTCCCCAGTATCGGTCGGATATGTTGAGGAAATCTATCGTCTTGAATAAAAAAAGGTTTCCCAGTAATTATTAGTTCTACTGATCTTTTCATTTTTTTTTTTGTTACATATTCTCCTTTAACATTTGCAGATATTGGGTAGATAGAGAAAATTGATTGTTTCATAATCAATTTTCACAATCAATTTTCTCGATGTATCTTTCTTCAATCAAACCTTTTTTGCATCATATAAAAAAAGGTTTTTTGGTCATTATTAGTTACTTTAAACTTTTTTTTATCTGTAATAGTCGTTTTTATCATTTGCCTGTATCAGTTGGATGTATTGAGGACATTGATTGTTTCAAATAAAGAAAGGTTTTCTGGTAATCATTAGACTTAAAAAAAAAATGTTATCTTTAATATTTGCCTGTATCGATTCGATACATTGATAAATTATTGATGATTCGATAAATTGATTGTTATGAATAAAAAACAAGTTTTCTGGTTATTATTAGTTGGACTATTTTGTAATACTTTTCATGTTTACTATTGTTTCTGTTTTTGCACAGAATGGAAGAAGTTTCTTCATCAGAAACCAGGCTCAATTCGCCAGAGAACTTTTGCCTCACTACTACAAACACAACAATATGGCAAGCTTTGTCAGGCAATTGAACATGTGTGAGTATCCTTAAAGCATCATCAAGGAATGTTGCAAAATAGATAATTGTTTGCCACCTCTAAACATTCCGATTTTTCTTCTCAGATGGATTTCACAAGAAGGTCTCCGTTGAACTGGGCGGCCTGAGATGCGACAAGGACGAGATGGAATTCGCGCATCAATATTTCGTCAAGGGACATCCATACTTGCTTGAGCACATAAAGAGAAAGGTGACTTGAACGATCCGCGCTTCCGGCGACGAACGTCGCTCTTTCTCATCGGTAAAATCGCGACGTTAAAAAATGACAACGCGACTGTTGATTGCCCGCAGATTGCGTCGAGCAAAGGTCAAGATTCGGGCAACCAATCGATAAAACCGGAAATGATGAACAAGCTGTTGTCCGAAGTAAGGACGATGAGAGCTCGCCAGGAGCATCTGGACACGCGGCTAGGAGCCATGAAACGCGAGAACGAGGCTCTGTGGAGGGAGATCGTTATGGTCAGGCGAAAGCACATAAAGCAGCAACAAATCGTCAATAAACTCATACATTTCCTCGTGACACTGGTGCAGCCAACGAGAGCCGGCGGTTTGCCGGTAAAGCGCCGCTATCCTCTTATGATCGACAGCGATTCTTACGTCGAGAACAATCACAGTAGGAGCAAACAGAGCAAACTGTCAAAGGTAACGCATCTCGTATAGACGGGATGTAAATGAGTCGAATCCACCGATGCATGCGTTTATCTGTACGAACACGTTTATTCGTTGTTTTAGCCGGAGACGTCGCCGTGTGGTCCGGTCATTCACGAATTGGATGCGTCAGAGCATGATTATAACCACCAATATATCGTTGCCGAGTGAGTTTCTCGTAGACATTATTTTTTTTTTCAAATTCAAATTCTCGCGTCCACACCGTTGAGACAATGATACTTACTTTTTGATTGTTTTTGTTAGCGGCTTCGAGGACCCTGCGACACCCGCGGTGGAGAGTCCGGAATCTCAAGATTTATCGGCAATGGAGGACGAGGCTACGAAAATGATCGAAAACGCCATACACATAGAAGACGACCTCAGGTCGACAAATTTCCGGCAACCGGCATCGAAGAAAAAGCTCAAAGGGAAAAAGAAGTAAGTGAGAGGGTGAATTCCGCGTCAGAGATCCAATAATGCCGGGGTCGGACAATCGAAACGGGTGTCGAAGCATTTTTCCGTCAGCTTCGATTAACGCTGAGACTAATGAATTACACAACCCAGGACCCATGGGAAAAAGCGCCATCATTCGGGCACTCTCGCTCTTCCTCTCGTCGCTTTTCGTGTTTGTTCTTTTTTGCTCCCCCGACTAACGAGTTATTCAACAGTTTGTACTGCATGCATATCGTACGCTAAGAAACCAGTTCGAAAAGGCGATTTCCTCGTGCCGCAATATTACAAAGCCCTGTTAATCGCCGCCCGATCTCACTAATACAATTGAACGGTGTAAGAGCTTTCATACCTCGAGATTATAACGAGTATTGCAATTTGCATTCATGCCAGGAGGAAGAACAAGGTGCCTATCAAAATTCTGATTCCCGCCACAGATTCCGGAGAAGAGGCCAGGTTGTCGTCCTTACTCAATTTCATATTTGGTGTTGGTGTCATAGAGCTTTCCGCTTTGATACATTATTGTCTAGTCTCTACTCGAGAATAGTGTCCGACGCCTTTATTTTTTTCATGCCTTTAGACACAGCGCCCGTTGTTCCGTTAACATTCACGCATAATCTATCGAAGCGAGTTAACGCAGGCGGTTCCCAAGTGCATGGACTCTTCGTAATTCCCGACTATCGTAAATGCATCCTCCTTCGTCTTTATCCGCTCGTTCCGTTACTCTTTCTGCAAACTACTCTGTTGTATGATTTCATAGAATTGACATTAACTTACAGAAGAACCCTGTTTATCCGAGGCGATGTGGAGAGTACGTCCTATAAGACAAATATCGTATAACACGATTAAGGGGAAGTGAAACAGCTGTGCGTGCGAGAGACATAGTTGCAATTTTCAAACTAACTTTATTCAATGGTGCTAATTTTTTTGCGAAAAAAATGAATTCGAACCGAATAATTTTTCTTCAGGAATTTGCTTTTTCCTGAAAAAAAATTAGCCCCTTGAGAAAAGTTCATTACAGTTTTCATTACCGACCGCGATATTTCACTTCCCATTAACCGGACAATTCCGCGCGCAGGCCTTGCTGCTCTATCCGTTTTATCAGTGTTCTCCGTGTTATCCGAGCCTCCATATCGGATAAGGCGAAGACTCAAAGGTCGGATAAGCGGGGTTCTACTGTACTTCATCGAAAGCAGAATGGCAAGACGCTGTCTCCGTTTTTTAGGGAAGAAACGATTATGCTCGATGTCAGCCCGGAAGAGGATGTGCCGACAGCGATCGTCGAGATGGGAAATAAGTCACCGGCGATGAAGCCCGTGCCGGTGAGAACGCTGAGAAGCTCGAAGCTCGCTGCGATGGCTGCGAATATAAACAAAATGACCGACGAGGACGAGGACGTCGACCTCGATTCCTCCGAGGACGTGGACGACCCTGAAGCGAAGGACGGTGCTTCCGGAGCCGTAAGGCTCGAGGATATTCTCGTAATACCGGAAGATACGAACGAGACGAACGACGAGGGCGTGGACGATCCGGATAATCCCGACGATGCCAAGAAGGGTTTCAACGTTAAAGCGTGGGCGAACATAAATGGGACGATTAGTAACAAGAAAACGAATGATTCGGGAACGGAGAAACGCTCGAGCACCGGCGACGCGGAGACGGAGCGGGCGGCGGGTTCGACCTCAAAATCAAAAGATTTGTCATTAAGTTGCATAAGTCCGTCAGCAATTTCTGACGCTTCTTACAGGTTAGGATCAGCGTAAGTTCTAATTACCCGAAATTATTTGCGTCGAGAGCTAACGCTGGTGGTTCCTTCGGAATTTTTTCTTTTTTTATAATAGTTGTGTAGGCTAATTTTAATGATCACTAAAATAGAGCATAAATGATCGCGGCGCGCTGAACGGTTTGACTATGGGTCTTGCTTGGATTTTTCGGTTCAATCGCCACTTATTGAATAACGGCTTTGAGTACATTTCGATATTACCTTCCGGATGAAAAGGATCTTCAAATAGGAACGGTCAATGTCTTGTGTGGCCTTAGTCATCAATTTTACTGATTGGCGATTGAGGCGATTGCTCAAGACGTTGACTGTCTTTGGAGATCTACTTTTCACGTGGTCGCCACCCTGGCGTGAGCTTCACTTTTTTCGACGTCGGTACGCACGATATTAATTCGATGTTTACACGAATCTAGGGAGGATATGGATAATCACGTCGAGACGATAGAAACTGGACTGGAGAATCTGCGGGAAATGTTGCTCAACGAGGGTTACAGCATCGACACGAACACTCTACAGGGAGTACGTATTCCGAGCACTGGAATTTCCGATGGTCTTGAGTCCGTCAAAGATTGGGATGATGAACTTTTCTTTCTTTTTCTTTCCTCGCGTCTTCGTAGCTTTTCGGGATGGACGATCCGATGTCGTTCGGGATCCCTGTAAATCCTGAGCTCGACCCGCACTATCAACGCGACAGAGACGAGGCCGAACGTCCGGCTGGTAAGTTTGCAACGCGCAGGCAGCAAATTGCCCGCTATATAGGAGTTATTCCATACAGTTTCGATCTTAAACGGAGCATAGCTATCAAACGGGTATCTCACCCATCCAAACAAAAATATGAGATCACTCTATACACTTGAGAGTATATTCTAACATTTTTTAAGAAAAATCAAACATGACATATTGGCTGAAAAAAAAATATTGTCGTTTATTTTTCATAGAAATGGACGGTTATTGCATTCAAAATAATCAACAAAATTTAGTTTTCAAAAGTTCAGTTAAAACTGCAACTTTTATGTTTTAAGTGTTTTTTTGTACGGCTGATAGTTTTTAAGATATAGAGGTTTTTAAAAAAAGTTCAATTTTTCGATATCTCAAAAAAAAATACGATCCAAAAATTCAAAAAAAATTACAAAAACCTCTTGCAAATGATCATGAATTGTGGTGAAATTACAACTTTTTTGGAGAGAGTCGGGTTTTTGACCCTGTGAAACCGTATGGAATACCTCATATACAAAGCGTCAACTTAAAATATTCACGTGCACGCTATATATATTATTCTTCTTCTTTTCGTACGCGAAGATAATTCATCCGGCGGAGAACTCATGGCGTACAGCAACCCTGCACAGAGTCTACTCGATTTCGACGATGATATATTCCTGGAGGCCGGGGAGGACACAAATCCGTCCGGAGGAAACGGAAACACCGACGTCGATAGCTACTACAACACAGATCTCCTCGACTTAGAGGACAGTAAAGCTTCGTTGCTCGCGTCTTTGATAGGCTCGAACGAGGCGAAACCCTCAACCTCGTAAATATATTTTCGTTCTATGAGTCTTACATAGATCATCATGATACGATCGTTGACGTGCTGTGTATCTTACACCATAAGCAACAGCCGCTTCATCACGATTTATTCGGCTGTGATGAACTGATATTCTGTAGAGCAGCGTATTAGTTTCCAATTAGTTTTGATATTCTCAACGAGAGCGATGAACGGACCGATTTTTGTTTTTTTTTTTTTTCTTTCTTATTTTCTCGTTTAACTTAAAGCCAGCACAAGCTTTTCGAAATGTGCACTAGACTGTGCACCAGGTTGTTCTTTTATCGTCAGTGGCAGAGTGGAATACACACGAGCCACTCAACTCCTTTGTAAATATTATATTGAACAACGCGTGATTTTTAATCGATGGTAATTGGCTAACGAGCAGCTTCGCATCATGTGAAAATTTGTCTCGAAACTTTGTAATGTTCGTTCGTCAAATTAATCAGGATTTTATACTTGAGAATAAATTTGCAAAAAAACAACATCAGTTCGATTGCAGTCACAACTCCGTATTCTACATGACGATGATTTCGGTACATCACATTCTATTGTACTAATATCGTAAATAAAAATAAAAAATAAAAAAAGGAAAACACTTTAAGATAATCAAAGGTCAAACATAAGCGTTATATTAGTTAGATGGACATAACTGAACTGTCTCTAACCCGATGCTAATAATACTTGATTGAAAAATACACTCCACTTGTGTATTGATTTTGTATATATATATATTTTTTTGTAATCGGGCTACTACG
>JAPYZD010002321.1:0-23488 GCA_030522725.1 Ichneumoninae sp. B BG-2022a | reverse complement strand
TTTCAACGTCAACGTCTTAGACTTTTATGCAAAACGGCTGACCGATTCAGGTTCAGTGCGTAAAAAAATATAACATCGTCACGTTTCACTTTGTCGGATATATGTTTGGCGCGAAAAAATATATGGAAGTATGCGCTACTAAATTTTTTTTTGCTTGTGAATTTTTGAGGAAGCAAAAATTGGCTGAATTAACCAAAAGTCGCGGTGACAACCGTTCAAGGCTGTTATTTGTTTGGTACAAATAAAATCGTGTTTTGTTAAACGATCGTTTTCTTCAACTTATTCAAAATCTGTTGATTGAAACAAAAATATTTGTTGTAACAACAAAATACACCTTTGAACGTATGTCACCGCGCATTTGCTTAAAGCAACCATTTTGTTCTCAGTGTGACTATAGTAAAATGATTAGTTTATGACTATACATGTAAAAAAAATTATGTTCGATCGATAGCTGCTAATCTATAAAATATCGTTGACCAAAAGTGAAAAATCTGGAATAAGTTGATACACATCGATAATAATATTTTATCGGAATTTAAGAGATCAAAATTCTTCCCTCTTTTCTTACTGGGAAATTTGTACTTAAAATCATGGTTAACTTAAATAGCAACTCACATTTATAATAATAACTGGGTTATCTCGGCTCCTGTGCCTCGCGCGGTCGTAACATTCATCTGTGAGTTTCTATGCATATCAAATCGACATGAACATTACTATGTCGATAATAATACAATAGAACTATTACCGAGCGACAGCTCGACATCGACAGTGATAATTGCTTGTCATTCCGTTAATAATAATTCCATTCCAATAATTTCAATATCTTCGTTTTTTAATTCTTCAAGTTTGGTGCCAGCGTAGAAAAAAGTGTTTTAAAAGATTACGGATACGAAAGATACGTTATGGACCGCGATCTCTGCATAGCTTAAAAACTGCACAACGGGGCCGTCAACGGTCACGCGAAAGGTTTAACATATTCCGCATCGGAATAGGCGCGCATTGACGGAGCGATGACAATGGCAGTGTGTACAAGGCCATCGCGCAGTGCGGGGACGTAAATATACGGGGAATGGTGAGAGCCGCTGGGTCACGTAGCGTCGTTCCGTACCGCGAGATCGGTCGGAGATTAGAGCTCGTTATCGGCAGCATCCATCATTCGTACGTGATGCTGGCAGATAGTCAATGTTCTGCGGTGCGACAGGGCAAGTATATAGGATTCGCTCTCAATCGAGCCAGGCCCGATTGAGAGCGAGCGCAGGTCGCTCTAATTTGTCCGAAACGAATCGACGATAATAACCCGCGTCCTCCGTCCTGTATAAGCTAGCGCTCCCGCTCCGACGCCTCTCGCCCTCGCTATTTTGATAATAATAAAAATTCAGCCGACGGAGGAGAAGGGAAGGCCGGAGTGGGAAGTCGTGACACTCGAACTGGCGAACGCCCGCCCGCGCCCCGATCGCCCCCCCCCCCTCTGCCATACTCTTTTTCTCTACGTCGCGCATACTCGAATGTACGAACTCGCAGACATGAGAGACCGGGGCAAAATGGAGTAGCTAAGGAGTTTAGATCGTTCGGATGCACGCGGACTTATGAATTGAGTAATTAATAAAAAAAAAAATTGTAATAATTATTCCCTGCATCCGAAAAAATTGGGGGTGGGGTAAAATGGAGTACTTCTCGACCCGACATCGTTGCATTTGGAATTAAATTCGGTAATCGGAATTCCATTTCATATGCTATGAAAACCGAGTTTTCGAAAAAGTAGCACATGGGATGGCTTTCGAAATTTATTGATCTCAAAAGTTTGTCACTGTACCATATATTTTTTTAGCTCGAGAACTGTTTCTGTAAAAAATGTCTGTATGAAAATTTGTATACACTGCGCATGAAGGTTTTACTCGTAAATCGGTGGATTAAATAGGACTTTGTATATTCATTTTTAACACATAAGTTTTGTGTATGAAAATTTTATAATTTTGTGTGTCAATTTTTAACGGAGCGACATTTATTGTTTTGCCCTCGATTTGCATTGGGTCCACAATAAAATTATAAATGTAATGGACCGAATTGGAAGTTTTAATGCAAAAACTGCTACATTAACTGTAATGCGCAATAGTGATGAAAAATTAATATACTGTTTCATTGAAACTGAAGTAAACGATTAAAAATGAAGTGTCTCCAATGTTTTTTATCCACCACAAATTAATTTTCCATCTCAATCCTACATGAAATGTAATACCAGCTTTTGCATAAAAAAACTTTCAGCCCGGTACATTAAATTACATAAAAAATATTTTTACATTGCAGTCTCACTCAATAAATTTTTCTGAAATTTTTTTTTACCCTGCCCCATTTTGCCCCTATCTTCCCTACTAATACACCCACCAGCTCAGTCTCCACATTCACCGAGACAGAGACAGAGAGGGAGAGCGAGAGAGCGTGTGGCATTTCAAAGGTCTACTTAGCATTCAGTGTCACGTAGCGCCCACGTTTTAATACATCAAAAACTCTGCTGCTCGATGAGAGTCTGGCGTCGCCTCCTTCCGCACCCTCCGGCCCCTCTTCGTCGGTTCCTCCCGTTCACCGTGGCAACCGCGACGGGGATGATCGGGAGCGAGAGAAAAGCTTCTAGCCGAACATTCATTTGTTCTCTCCTCCTATACGACAGACCGGCCGTAGCAGCAGCAGCAGCAGCACGAGCAGTGGCAACCCTTGGGAGCGTGGTAGTGGTAACAGCCCAGCCGTTAGCCGGCGAGAGCAACAACCCTACACGCGATATTGTATATCGGAACGGAGAAAGCAGAAGCTGGGCACAACCTACGAAGCGGCGCGTTAGCCGTTGCCAGACACTCTATGTGCGTGCCTTTTGTTTCGGCGGTTCCACGGCGAATTCTGATTGGACCGTTCGGAACCCGATGCCGGCCATGACAGCCTTTTCCCGGAACAACTTTATCCGGCCAATAGAACACTCGAGGGCGTTCCGAGGGCGGGGATTCCCCCTCCGGACGCGTGCCGCACCGACGCCTACGCAATGTTGTTATTATTGTTGTTGTTGTTATTATTTTTCGGTCCTGCTTCGGTTGGGCCGAAGCCGGGTGGACGGTGGTGGATGCTGCAGAGGGCTGCGGATGAGACTGCAGATCCTAGCCGACGGATGGTAAGGTGGGTTTCGCGGATAACGAAGGTTCGAGGATCGTTGAGGTTGGGGACGCGGGCTGCAGATGGCGCGGCGGAGTCCTTTTCTGATGGGATTCGAAGCTGGGGGACTTTAAGGGGAATCGGAAGAGTTCTTTTTAAATGAAGAGCGTGTCGGAAGAATTTGGGATAATATCTGACATTTAGGTGCGCGTCTAGGCGAGGTGAAACTGACTCAGTCAGCCAAACCTTTTTAAGTGGTATCGATTCGAAAAATGCAAGTATGTCTCTTACACTCACATGTCACGCGGTACATGTTTCAACTCACCTTAAGGTGAAGTGAAACACGTTCTCTGTCGCTCTCTCTCCCTCCACACTGAGAAAACTTACATAGTAAATAGTTCCCAGGGGGGACGTCTACATTTTACAGTTACGACAATGACCAAAAATTATCGTTGTAACTATCATTATAGTTTAATCAATTGAGTATATACTATCACAAACTATCTATATACGTCTATCTATATAGACGTCCCCCCCGGGAACTATTCGTTATAGTAAGAAATACGATCCTTTTTCTCAGTGCACTGTAAGACCAAGGCCGCTATCTCTTTGACACTTCTGGCTCCGTCACGTGACTTCCGCTTAAGGAACTCAAAACTACGTGTCTCCTTAACGACTCGACGAATCGTCACAAAATTTGCACGACATGTTGGAAGGGTTGATAACTTTGTATGAGAATTTTTTCGGATTTTTATCTAGCTTTGCGACGTATGATTTCATTTTTTGTACTTTGAACAGGTGTTACCTTTATCGCGTACTTTCAGTGATAGATCGAAGTTTGTTTATTCTTTATTTCGTTTCCACGAAAGAATTGCTCGTCGGGAAAGTGGGGTTGCCGAACGCATAACTTAAATTATACTGTGAAACGAGGTCAGAGGTTCCAATATCCTCGAGGCGTAGTGGGGGAGCCGGTTGAAGTGGAGTCGCAGGGATGAGACGCGCACCCACTTGGCAGCTCGATAATTCGAATTAATAAGGACAAATTGGCGGCCCTCGGATACTCTCCGCTATACCGAGAGAGCTACCGCGAGAATGCCGAATGTACGCTCGCATTAGCGTTCGTTCGAACGACGAAAGAACTCCCCGTCTCTCCGCGTATACACCCGTCGCGGTATTACGTGACTCACTGCGTTCTATCTTTGGCATCGATTCATTCACGAGTCGAGATTCGTACGCAGAAATCATTTTCTTTTTTTTTTTTTTTTTTTAAACCACTTTTCACATGGCAATAAAAATACCTAAAAATATGACTCATTAATCAATGCTGCGCGCGTAATATCCTGGCTACGTCTAACGATACTGGACACGCGATAACACACCGCCGGACATTCTATGCGCTCATTATCGTATCGATGCAGAGCCGTAGTTTCATTCCCCGCTATACGCTGAAACCGAACTGTCGAAAGGGCATAAATGTACCAAACTTCGATAAACTCTTAATTTTTTTTTTTTTTTTAATTAAAAATAAAGTATCTTATTGTACTTTAAAAATATTAATTTTGCAATCATTATCGTTTGTAAATTGCTAATTCCCATTCATCTATGTAAATTACTGCTCGTTACCGATTACCGTATACTTATGTGAAATCTTAGTAATTTCTCGACACAAATTCTCTTCAAGCTCAGATTAAAAAATAAAATAAAAGTCGAGTTTTACCCTGAGTTGTAGCTATCTACCAATATTAAGTATCACGTGCCTATTTGAAAGGCCCCAATTTTCAATCATCTCTTTAAAACAATAAAAAAAATATTAAAAATAAAATATCTTATTGTATTTTTAAAAACTGTTTATTTTGCAGTAATTGTTATATCTAAATGGCTAATTACCTATGTAAATTATTGGTCGATATGGATCACCATGTACTCATGTGGAAACGTAGTAATTTCTCGACACAAATTCTCTTCAATCTCGGATAAAAAATAAAATAAAATAAAAGTTCGGTTTTACCGTGTGCTCTAGCTATCTACCGGGTATATTAAGTGCGTATCGGCTCTCACGCGCCTATCTGCATGATGATACTATATCCAGCGGGGCTTTCGCAAATGGCACTCATTTTTACAGCCCCCGATAACTATCGCACGAGGTGGTAGCGAAAAAGAGTAAAAAACATGAAAAAAAAAAAACGTACAGAGAACCGCGAGGAGCCTAACGACCCGCGAGCCACAGCGATGCGATTCCACTATGCGATATATCCTGTCACAGATCCGTCAGTGATATCGAGCTCGCTCGGTTCTCTACGGCATGTGGAACACAGCTCCGGTACCATTATATATATAGCTATACCTCCGTGTATCGCAACGACGAACGATGCGACGAATTAAAAATGTATTAAGCAAAAGGTGTCGGCCGACTATATTGCTATATTACAAACGTCGGTTTCACTATATATGCTGCGTCATTAATAGCTTCCGTGCGCAAAGTTTATTAAACGCACGAGGACGTCCGTTTCTTTTTTTTCTATTGTTATTTTTCTGTACACAATGGGTACAGTAAAAACTCTCGATAGTCCTCGGCACGCCACCGAGCGCATTTTACCGGTAAACATTTTTTTTCCCGCTATCCAAGAAATCATAGTTCAAAGTCTCTACAATCATTTTTTAGATTTTTTTTGCCACTTTTTATCAATATAGTAAATTGAAATAGAAATGATATGCGGAACTGGATTGATGCATTTAATTAGCGACTGTATCGACAACCTCTCAATAGTCCCAATCGTGCTACCGAGCGAATTTTGTCCATAAACATTTTTTTCCCTCGCTATCCAAGAAATCATAGATCAAAGTCCCCACAAGAATTTTTCAGATTTTTTTTGATTGTTTGAAATAGAAATTGAAATAGAAATGATATGCGGAACTGAATTGATGCATTTAATTAGCAGCTGTATCGAGTACGATTATTCATTGCCGCTCGGCGCTTAATTAATTGAACATTTGAACGGACAAGTGCGAGCGTGTGCGCGAATATATGCACGTCTGTGTAGAATGATTTTCACCGACACGTGCGAAAACGAGTGGAGAGAGAAAGAACCGTCGAGCGACTCTTAATTGTCAGTCCATTGATACCCAACCCGAGGCAACGATGCGCACTTAATTTCTCGGCAATTTGTCGCATGTGCATCTGATGCACATGCGACTCATGCGTTCGAGCGAGCACGCGGACACGCTGGGAGCGTCAGCGAACCTCGGTCGATTAAACTCTCGGTGTGCTACGGGCCTGTGTCCTCTGCTCTGTGGTCATTTTACAATATGTATGAAGCTTCTCTCCCTTTCAACATTCGATACACTCTGCGCGGTTATAACCCGTAAAGCGACGCGGCACACGTGCGCATACCGATTCGTCCGGAGTATCGAAATCGATCATAAATTTTTCTTCCCTCCTCTATCCATGCCCGCGCGCGGTTTCGCCAGAAATAAAAAGTGCCGACGAATACGAAAGGTACTGTAAAACGGTGCGTGTATGGGTCTGGATGGAAACAGCCGACGGTCACGAGATGAGCAGATTGCTGGCACGGTGAACGAGGAACGGCGACCGCGAGCAGGGGTTGAAGTTGAAAAGTGTCGGACGGCAAATTGGAGAACGAAGCGTCCCCTGCCGTCTTCGCGCACAGTGAAGCTGACCGGGCTCCTGACGATTCGGCAGGTGTTGCCGGGACGAAGATTTTGGCATCGCGAGCCAATCGCAAGCAGTCAGTCACTAGAATTTTGGGAAAATTATTAATATAACATTAATATAATATTAATATTATCAATATAAATTAGGCCCGATTTTATACACAAAAGATGTATTTATAATGTTGTTAATGTTTCCTAGCGATTTTTTCGTTGATTATGTTTGCTTGGACGATGGTTCTACCATTGTCTTGCCATTAGATGTAAACCCGTACACTGATAAAAAAATACGGTTAAATCAACTAAAATTCGGGCAGGGACGTTCAACTAAATATTTTGTTGGTACAGCTAAAAAGTACAGCTAAAAAGTTGGTTAGTTCAACAATTCGTTGGGTGATTTCACCAAAATATTTTTGAGTCATTAAAATATTTTGTTCGACCAACTAAATATTTATTGGAACGTCCCTGCCCGAATCTTTGTTGATTCAACTGTACTTTTTTTATCAGTGTACTAATTCAATAAATAAATATAATATTAATGTTATATTATATAATATTATATAATAGTATATTAATATCATATTAATATCATATGAGTAGCGATATATTTTAAAAAATGATTATTCGGAGTTCGAGATAAGTCGGTCAGTTTCACGTTAGGCGAATTGTGTCGTGTTTATCTGGTCGGCGGTACCCGGTAACGTCGGCAGCGGCCGCAACGTCGAATAAACATGCCAGGACGAGCAATTTAGAATATTAGAAGGAGCGAGAGAGAGGGAGATAGAGAGGTCCCCGGTGAGCGTAGGAGCTTATTCGTCTGTCATCCACGGTTGAGCTACGGTGATGACGTCCGACCGCAGAATAGCGCAGTGCATCACGCGCGAGAGCCCCACACCCCCCACGGATCTTATTGCTCCGTACGCCCGACTCTCTCGCCACTTTGGAACTCGCGTCGTGTATGCACGTATTATGTACACCACGAGAGTCACCACTACTAAAATACAGTTGCCAACCAACCGAGAGCGACTATGCATCCGTGCAATTGCACCGCGCACGGACAATCCCTCTCGGTCCCTCTATCTCGCAAACCGCAGATTCCCAATGGGCGAGAATCAAGAAACCGCTTCTTCAATTTCCGTTCGTTTGGACATGGCTCCGGACACTTTATTACTCGGGGCACTGTTTTATGGATTCTTTCTTAAACGCGGAATCAAATTTGCAATCTGCGACAGAGAATAATAAAAAAATATCCAAGTTTTTCGCAGGAAGTGACGTAATAGATAAATATTAGAAAATTGTCGTTTAGTAGAGAGTAATTTGAACATTTTCGCTATGACGCCATTTCCGGGGAAAACCGAGATTTTCAAACCGGAAGTGACAGGGAACATTTTCTAAATTTTTTCTGTGTCGTCACTTACGCAAAAAAATTGGGTTTCTCAAACCGGAAGTGACGCCATAAGAAAAATTTTTGGTTCGCCAGTATTCGCGTCTCTGGACTAATACGCACTGTTTTTTTTATTGTTGAAAGGAGAAACTAGATATTTTTAGCTCACTGATGCTGGTAACTTATTCGACGGTAAGCAGTGTATAAATGCTTCTACAACGTGAAAAATCTTTCGTGTCTACGTGCCATGCGGAATACGATTCGACGGGAGGTCTGACGGGGGTGTCGAATTTAAATAATCTTCCGCGCGACTTCGGGAATAAGGGTGCGCGCTATATCGTTATAGTAGTGTAGTCTACTGCCTTACCAGTAACGGGATGGTACGGTATTGTAGCTTCGCCTTCACCCTGTAATCTCGGACACGTGCAGTATTGCGAAACCGAAATAGGGGAAGGTCCCGGCATCAGCGGGACGCGATTCCACTGTACTATATACCAAATCAGCAATTCGCACAGAGAACACGTTGCAAAAAGAGCACGTTGCCTCTAACGCCAAATGCTCACGGCGAAATATCGTCATAAACGTCGTTCAACTCGAATTGAATAGGCAATTCTTTCATCTCTGGTAAGCTCCAGATGTAACACAAAGCTTACCAGTATGTAAGTTTCAAATATATCAAAAGGTACCCAATCGTGGCAATTTTTTCTCTAAATTACTTCGTCTTTTTTTAAATTCCTTTCTTAGTATAGTTTTTTTTATGCGCGGAACAAAAAGTGCATCTTCGCCGTGCATTTCAATCTTTTAATGCGTTTCTTTTTTCAAAAATCTTACACGTGACCCAACTTTGATTTATACATCGTACCATTCTAATAACTAAAGCACTCAAGAAGACATCATAGGAGGCTCGATGTGGTCTCGATCAGTATAAATGCTAAAACGTCGTATATCAAACGGTACCCAACCGTGGCAATTTTTGTTCTCTTAAATATTTCGTTTTTTTAAATTCCATACTCTTAGCATAATTTTTTTGATGCCCGGAATAAAAAGTGCACTTCGCCCTGCATTCCAATCTTTTAATGCGTTTTTTTTCAAATATCTAACGCGTGATCCAAATTTGATTTTCGCATCGTAGCATTCTAATAACTAAAGCACACAAGAAGAGATTATCGAAGGCTCGATGTGGACTCGATCGGTATAAATGCCCTATGACCCCACGCTGCGTTCTTCACGAATGATGACTCGAATGTATCCTGCGTTCCTGGCGGTGAACGAGACACTGGAATCCAGTCATGCAGATGATCTTGCTACAGAGATCTTACTGTATTATATTATATATACATTATATATATGGTACATAAGCGAGAGTAAGGATCCTCGTTGAGATTGTGTCGGTGCGATTTCGTGTCCGTAACTCTGACGATAGAGTCATCACGTTTTCTACCACGTTCCTTTCCCTCGTACACACACCGGGGGATCGCGGCCGGCATGCGCTACGGCGATAATGTTTTATATTAAAATATCAAAGTGAGACAGAACAAACGTGGAGAGGGGGGAGCGAGATAGATAGATAGAAAGAGATAAGGAGAAAGCAACAACGTTCTCGTAGTATAAGAAACATGGATTGTCCGGTGTCCTGTATCTTCACAGCGGGGAATCACCTCATATCTCGCATATACCCTCACTCCTTCTCACTCCCATGATCGATCTGACACGCACGAATTTGGTGCGTCATACCTATCGAACCCGCAATCCTATTATATTATTTATATATCTTAACTTCAACGAGCTCTATATAATTTTTCTTTTTTTTCAATCAGTTTCAATGATTTTGTACTGCACTCTCAAAGAACTCCGAGTATAAACGTAATGAAAAATTTAATAAATCCTACGAAGCTTAGAAATATAAACGCTGCGGATGACGATCTGACACTTACGAATTTTGTGCGTCATACCTGTCGAACCGCAACCCCATTATATTATTTATATCTCAACTTCACCGAGCTCCATATAAATTTTTTTTTTTTTCAATCAATTTCAATGATTTTGTACCGCAAGCTCAAAGAGCCCCGATTAAACGTAATAAAAAATAAAATAAATCCTCCGAACCTTAGCAATATAAACGTCGCGCATGAAGATCTGACACGTACGAATTTTGTGCGTCATACCTGTCGAACCGCAATCCCATCATATTATTTACATCTCAACCGAGCTCCATATCATTTTTTTTTTCAATCAATTTTAATGATTTTGTACCGCAGGCTCAAAGAGCTTCGATTAAACGCAACAAAAAACAAAATAAATCCTTCTAGCCTTAGAAAATATAAACGCCGCTGTTAATCCCGCATCACTTTTCCTTTACAAAGCGGTAAGTACGGGATCGCGTGTTTCAATTATTGCCAGTGGGTATCTATGTGTATAAAACATACCGACCCACACTATAATGCATTATACGAGAAGCGAGCAGTGCGTATGTGCGGTACGAATGGACGGACGGACGGGCGGGTGGACGGATGGACAGACGGACGGACGGTGCTGCTCTCGCGAGAGAGATGATGATGATGATGGCCAATGCCTCGCACCAGTGGTCCACCGGATCGCCATATTGTTTTGTTAGCCCGTTACGACGACGTTCCGACGAGTGCGAGGAATCGCTTCATCATAATCGGTCATCCCGAGAGATTCTCGTACGACTTTTTTTCCCCTCTTTATTTTTTATAATTTTTTTTTCACCCTTCCTCGTCGCTTCTCTCGGGCCTCGCTCGGCCGCGTCTCTCTTCATCTCCGTGGCTCGTGAAGCTTCCACCGTCCCGCAGGGCGCACGTCCACGCGCTCCGGCCACGGGGAGAGGTATATCTTCGCATCGGAATACCTCGCTGACGGCTCGAAAATTCGATAACGCGATTAGCCGTTCAACAACACCAGCCAGTCTCGGCTTCGATCGAATTTAACTTTTTTTTTTCTTCTCATTCCGATGGGCGTGATTTTATGATCTATATAGATGTACATTTTTTTTTGCCGCAAAAATGTACCACGGGTTGAACGACTTATCGCATAGAACTCGATTTGTTTCGTCAAATGTTGGCAAATTTATTTGAGAAAATGGAAATCTCTCGGTTCTGCGCAACCCGCTCTAGCCCGGCCGATCGCCGAACGCCTCGTCTTTGCCGAGCGGTGAGCCAAAAGGTGTTAAGATAATTCACCCTGCCCGTATGCGAGAACTCCGTATGATTGGGTGTGAGAGCCGATGTATACGTCATCGTACATATATGTATATATATACAAGTTTATCCGCTCGTTGCTCTTTCCGTGTTTGCGCTTCGAATATTTCCACGGAAAACCTTCAAATCCTTCCGCGTCATCTTCCCGCCTCCTCCTTCGTCTTCCGCCCGCTCCTCTTTTTTCTCCGGGGTTTTGAGCGCGAGAGAGGAAGCTCCGGTAATTCTCCCTTTCTTTTCCATCAGCATCGAACATCACGAACGCATCCTCTCGCTCTCCCCGGTTGAGCCACGCCAGCGCTTCCGACTCTCCGCGCCTGGCCTCATTACCAAAGCAAATATTTTATAGTCCCCGGCCCCGAGGAGAGCCGAGTCGTCTGCGACTCTCGCCGTGACGAGAGGAGAATGAGTGTGAGCGAGAGAGGAACCGAAAGAAATAAAATAAAGTGGGACGAGGAGGAGGAAGAGGAAGAGCGGAGGGTGGTGAGGAATGGTGCGAGGAAGACATCGTCGCCAAAAGGTGTGAGAGCGGGAGCAAAAAAAATGGGAGGGAATGGCGGAGGAGCAAAGAAGTGGATGAAGAGGATGAAGAAGAAGAAAAGAGGAGCTGCAGCCTCTCGAGGCTGGCAAGGTAGCGATGTAAAAAAAACGCAAAATAAAGCTCCCGAGCTTCCCTTTTCCCGTCTCCAATCCTCACTCTTGCCTCTGTCCCGAGGCGCGCACCCTCCCTTGCCGACGCTCCTCCGCAGTTTCGTTTCCTTCGCCCTTCGCGCCTCTCACCCAGCGTCCTTCCCGCTCTGGCGCCCTCCGGTTTTGTATCGGGATCCTCCAGTTTCGATTTTTCTCACTCTTTAAGTCACCCGCGCGCGCTCGCGCCGATGAGAGGCGAAGGGGGGATGAAAAAGAAAATAAAAGGAACGCCTTTTCGCTGCCTCTCGTGTACGCGATTTACCTTTCAACTCGCTTGTTTTATATCCACTGGCTCCGCTCGCGCTTCTCCTGGGGCTCGGAGTTTCTTCGATCGCGGGCGGCAATCGCGAGGGGAAGAGGGTTTCGGTCGCAGCCCGACACTCTGAGAACTCAGACACACCCCTCAGTTTCTTGGGGTTCACTGTGTGAGTGTATGTGTATGTGTGTGCATATACACACACGCGCGCAATGTGTCCGTATCCACAGACTTGGCGCGAGAGGGCGAGTACAGAGAGAGGTGAGAGGAACGATCGGGCTGCTCACGAAATTAGATTGCCTGCTATACGCCCGAACTGCAACCCCCTTCGAGAATACTTCTTTCATCCACTTCCTCTTCCTTTCGGCCTCTTATTCACTGCATCTTTTGAGACGCCGGCTTATCGATTGAGGGGTGCACTGTTTACTGGCTGATAATGACGCCGCGTGGTAGCTTTGTTTTTATACATGTATAAAAAGAATTAGATGGAGGTATTTAATCGGTGCGATGAAACCTTAGAGATTTTAAACGGTCTCGGTCGGTAAAGAAAACTGTAAATCATTTTTTTAAGGGTCTGAAGTTAGAGGCGTTTAAGGGACTGAAGTTACAGGCATCTTACTCCGACCAACCATCAGACGATTGGAAATCTGTTGAAGACAAAATTCCGTCGGATGTATCAACTGTTGGAAAATTTTATGCACATTTGTTAATATTTCATACAATCCTTTAAAACGGTCGAAAGTGAAAAATATATATAAAATATATATAAATATAATATTACAGAGCTTCTCATTCTCCAATCTGATTTTTTAGCAACCGTGTTAAGTTTAATACTAACCATTTGCCAGAATGTCGCTGTAGTTCTCGTAAACCCTAAAGTTCCGTCCGTTATTACCAGCTTTATCGTAATTTCTATCAGATCCTTCTTGCAGTGCACAACTTCCCCCCATAATCGAATGACCCGTTACTATTTCAATGGCGACTTTCCACTTTCTCGTGTTTCCCCTTTCCAGTATCGGTATTACGAGCCCCGAGAAGTTGCCCGACTCTATTCGCCGAACCCGCTCGCAAAATTATAACCTCGAGATAGAGACGGATAGATCCGGTGGGCGTTTCGTGGCGCGTGCAGTTTCGATCCCGAATTTCCATATCTCGCACAAATTGATCCCGGACGGAGGGGGGTGGAAGGGGGGAGGGGGGATTATTCGATGGAGGAAGAGGTCTAAAAGGGATAAGGGAAAACTGGTCCATCCCAGTGTAGTCTCGCGGTGTACGGTGTGCGCTGCTGGATCCCCGATTGAATCGTCAATTTGTCTAGCATTATCCGAAGACGCCCGGAGCGCGGAGGGGATGACCTGCGAAGCTCCGCCGGGGGTTGGAGAGGACCGGCATGCGGCGTCTCCAAAGGATTTCGTGTATTTAGGATAACAAGCCTGACGTTTCGCGTTCGCCCTGCGACTGTTCCGTTTTTGGCGTTGGTCGAGGTAGGGAGGATGAGAGGATGGGAGAACGCTCTCCAATCCATAAATTCCAGAGTGGAAGAGACCCGCGGCGACCATCACCGCATGGCATTCCGACTGTAGGGGAGAGCGGGGCAAAATGGGGCAACGGGGCAAAACGGGGTTTTTGGGAAAAACAAAATTTTTCAGTCATTTTTGGATCGGACAAGGTGGCAAAACTGGGCAGAAAAGCCTGATGTATCCGATAGGGCGAATTCGAGCATCCAAAAATTATTGGAAAACCCCATTTTGCCCCGTTGCCCCATTTTGCCCCGCTCTACCCTATCAAACCACCCCCCCCCCCTTGCACCGATCTCGATTCTCCGCTCCTCTCCTTACGCGAATCCTCCTCGCTCTCGGTTCACCGAAGAAATTTGTATTCAGGACTCCGAGGTAACTCCTTTATATTGACATATCGTCGTACGTGATCCAAATACATGGGACATTATACCGAAACGACGAACAAAGGAGACCGAGACTCTGGAGGCCGCGGTGGCGGGACGGGGGGGAGCGTACGAAAAATCCTCAAATCGTCCGTGAATAAGAAAATACATGGGAGACCGACAGCCGGAAATCGTTTGGAAAAGACAAACGTGGCCTCGTTCGTGTCTGCCGATGGAATTTCGTTCCTACTGTTTTATCGTACTTTCGGGACGGATGAAACAAATAATAAAAATACAAACGGAGAGACACAAAGTTGGAATGAAATTGTAGGAAAAATATGCTCGGAGAGAAAGGGAGGTAGGCGGCGTGATAGCGGTTTGCCGTGATATCGGAGGGTATGTGATCGAAGTTTGAGCTCCGGAAGGCGCGGAAGATAGATATCCGTTTCAAATATTCACGCCCTTTTCGCACCGGGCAACTTGCAGCGGCTGCGGTCCGAGATACACGGTGTGAATGTATATAGCGAAGGTGAAATTGATGCACGCTTAGGAACCCTTTTTACTGCTGAATGGGCGGACAGTTAACGCCCGGCGTATAAATATCACTGCGAAGGAATAGCAAGAGGGAACGCTCGGAGCCGTGCTGACCACATGGCACATGTATGTACGCGTTAGAAATTGGGATAACTTGAGTCAGATCGATTTTTTTTATCTAAAAAAATTATACTTACTACAAATTGAAATCAAATAAATTAAAAATAAAATTTTTATCGTATTTTTTTATTAAAGTTTAATAATTTTGGTGTCAAAAAGACATGTTAATTGAAGAATTCGTGTATCATACGATATTATTATATATCGTGTAATAATACTCAAAAATAAATATAATGTGTTCCGACAACGAAATACGATCGGGTTTATTTTATTACCCGCGTCGAAGGCGAGAGGTCGTTGCCAGGCCGGACAGATATAGAATGCAAAAATCGTCGCTGCAGGTGAAACATATTCCAATTGACATTCCGTTCCATCTGAACGATGCCAGTCACCCGACAATGCAGCTACCGCAATGCCCACTGCAGGTGCCATCGCAGTTTGCACCGTCATTGGCAGAAAAGAAAAAAACAATCGTAAAAGAAAATAAAAAGGCAAGACACAAGTTGCGAAAGAAGGCAATGGAACATTTTTTTTTTTAATCTCGTTTTACGGAAGGAGCTTGAACTCCGCTGTGTCGCAATCATGAATGGTTGTAGCATTAGGATTATATTCTTCGAAACAGCCGTAGCGTGAAGATATAATAACTCGAGCGACGGCGCTGCGGCAATGCCGTTGCTGTTTGTGTATCCAGCAGCTATGACAGCCACTTCCGTTTCCGCTCTTAGGCGCGCGCTTGCCAACTCGTCTTTTTTTTTTTTTCACGTGTAACTGTTGTTTACCGTCGTGCGAGACTCAAAAAGTTTACACCTCTGCCTGTCACAATATAATTATCATAAGAAGTCCGCTCGGATCTTAAGTTTTGAGAAACTATTCGAGTTACGATAATCGACAATCGATAAATTATTTATTATTTTTTTTTTTTTGCAACCGAAGTGGATTTTGGTAGATAACGAATTCGAAGTGATGAGCAGCGAGGAAGAAACGGAGTGCACGTTTTTGAGAAAATTGTGTAGAGGAGGGAAGGCGCGTGCGGTCTCGACCGTTTCACACGGGTGCTAATTGTTTCTCGCACGAAGGAAAAAATAAGTGGGGAAGGTGGAGGGAAGAACCCAACAATCGGAGGGTTCAAAGCTCAAAGGGTCGCCAAGGTGCTTCACCATCTGTCCACCTACGAGACTTAGGTTTTTCCATTTTTTTCTTTTCCCTGCCCGACTCAGTCCTAATTGACGCGCGAACGATCAATTAATTAACCGAGAGCTGTAGGTGATCTGGAAATGATGTTCCGAGCCACCCAGAAGTTTTCACACGAAGAAAGAAAATATACGGAGAAACCTATACGATGTATAAAATTTTCCATATTTTACTGTAATTATTACATCCATATAATAACTACAAAAACTAATAATAAAAATATGATATCATTAAATGAATAATTAATAATTATTACTTATTATATAATCTCTAAAATTACGACGAAATGATAAATACCATTTACTATTTCACCACAATTTTAGTAATTTTTTTGAAAATTATTTTTCCTCAACGAATCCATCGCAAACATACCGAGGGCGATAAACCGGGAATGCAATTGAAAGAGAGACAAATGCATCGAAAAGTGGCAACGAAAGGAGCAGCGAGGAGATACAACGAGAGGGGGGAGTGCTGTGGGGAAACACCGCCGGGGGGCAATTTTTGGCGAGCGTATCGTGTCGGTTGTATCACTGTCAGATATCTGCCTCGAGTAGGCGGAATGTTGGGCGTACCTATAAAATTTTATACCCAAGGCTCCGGCGATCGTGTAACGCACGTTGGTTGCGCGAAGCTGTGTGGCGCCGGCAGCGATAGATACCGCTAATTATCGATCGTAAATAATCGCGCGAAGTCGCGCGAATGCGCCCCCCACTGCCGATAGATCGCGAACGGCAGAGAGAGCGAAAGCCGAAAGGTGGATGAAGAATGGAAAGAGACGCGAAGAGAACGGCGGCAGGAGAGCTGTCGGATGGTATCGGAACGAAGAAAGGGGCGAGGGGGGGGAGAAGAACGGAAGAAGGTGAGAGACCCGGGGAGGACCAATGATATAGGGTCCGGCGAGCCGGATGAATCGCATGTACGAACGGCAGCGGGAAGGGGAAAAAGGCGAAGCGTTGAGTAAAGGCGAAACCGAAGGATAGAGAGAAAGATAGTTGGTCTCGCGAACGGCGACGCCGGTCACTTCGGGGTGGCTGCTGGATATATTACACGCTCCCTGCTCGGTTATTACACAGGCGCAACAGTAATTGCAGACGCGGAGGTGGCGGCAGTGGCGAGCCGCTTGATTTGTGTACGCCGCTGCGGAACGTTCGTTCGGAGGTTCTTTCGCTCGTACGAATCCGCTCCGCTGCTCCCGGTTGTGCTGAACACTCTCGTTGGATCGGGCCGTATGCAGAACAGCGAGGAGCAACACCGAGAGCGCGACGCTGATATCGATTCCTGATTTCGATAGCGTACAACCTCGATTTAACTCACCCCACACTACTCGCCTCTGCACGACTTGTACTCAACCACCATACTTTAGAGCCGCGGCGCATGGCAGGCGGAATGTCTTCTGCGGAACATTTTCCGATATCTTCTACCTTTCTCCGCGTCACTGCTGATGGCGATTTCAGGCGAAGGTGTTCTTGCATTCTTGGGAATTAAAGGAAGATGTTGATCTTTGATCTCGTCGGAAACTGTCGGTTTCATCCAGAGACGGAAGCTGGAAGAAGTTCACGAGGAACTTAGGTGGTGCCGAAAACGGAGAACATGGCATTTTGAGGATCAACAATCTTCAGCTTGATTTTGGGCCAAAACTGCTATCATCTTAGGTCCCACTACGTCCTAACAACTAATCAACTAAGTCTTACGTGTTGCTACGTCCAACTAAGTCCTATGTCCTGCTACATCCAACTAAGTCGTACGTCCTCGTCCATGACTACTTTAAAACTCGGACCTCTTCGAGACTTCCTTGAACCATAATTACGCTAACCTGCTCTGCACGAGCTGATACAGCGGCATCAAGAAAAAAAAATGCGTGTCTCTCGAAAAGCAAAAACGGCAGATCAAAGAGTATTCGGATCAATACCTACCGCGTCATCGTATTCAATCATGTTGTACCGAATACGTTTCCCCCTGATGTTGTATCATAAACGGAGTGAAATTCCGCGCGACTGTCGAGCCAAGCACCGAGCGCTCTCGCGCCCAGCATCCAAGCGTCTCCCGATACTCGCGCCCGAAAGTCGTAGTTTCCTTGTTAAGGATCGTGACTCCGTCAGGATCAGAAGCTGGCCCGGGTGTCGGTGCGGCTTGGTCGGTCCTCGCCTGCACTTGACACCACCTCCTGCGAGGCGCGAGCTCCTTTGCGTCGTCTTAAACGACCCGAAGATGAAGGAGTACGGAAGTTAACTCCAGAGGATCAAGGAATCGGGCAGGGAGGACCGAGGCGATAATGTACTTGCCTCGATCTCTTTGTCAGTGCAACGTTCTCTCCTCCGGTGGAACGTGTTCGGAGAGAAACACAAGTGAGCGCTGAGTACGTCTATATCGACGCGGGACAAGTAAGCCCGGAGCGGGAAAGCCACGAGGCCAGCAGCCACCCGATATCACGTTACTGACCCCACCCTTTGATCTCGCGACACTTACAATTTTCCCGGGCTGCGATACACCCTTATTTTCGTCGCTGCTCTGTCCCAGATAGAGTAACGGAGACAGAGGCACGGCCGACACGCCATGGACTCGCGCGTCGTACTAATGAGAGACTATGGCTTCTACTACACTGCCGACGAGCGTAATGACAAGGCTCGCTATACGATGCTATTCTATATCCGTCTCTGTGCCAACCTATACTCGTTCGTCTCTCTTTGCTCTCCGGCGCTCGCTCGACGCCTCTCCCTGTCTATCGTACCGTGCCTGTAACTATTAGCACCCGGATAACCCTGACTGGTATTCGCGACTACTCATTCTTTCGGGCCGATTAATCAATAGGCTGCAGCCTCGAAACACAACTCGGTCCACGAGGAACAGGAA
The DNA here is from genome assembly GCA_030522725.1 of Ichneumoninae sp. B BG-2022a. Lineage (NCBI taxonomy): Eukaryota > Metazoa > Arthropoda > Insecta > Hymenoptera > Ichneumonidae > Ichneumoninae sp. B BG-2022a. Next base: position 4,562 of record JAPYZD010002321.1, on the reverse strand, counting down.
AAACTGTTGGAATTCGAATTCTATGGTCGCCCGGACGAGTGTTAAATTCAAAAGTGCGCTCGGTCGGTAAGTGAAACTGTAATCAGTTTTTCGCACAACTGCCGACCATTTCCGGTTTAGGGTAGATTCTTGAGTGAAGCCGATGTCAAGGCGCGTTCGGGTGAGAATCTGCTTTCGAAGGTGAATGGTCCGGGTGGTCGATGAAAGTTGATTACAGTTTTCGTTACCGACCGCGGTAATTCGCTCTTGAATCATCCGCGCGTCTCGGTTCCCAATCTGGCGAAAGGAGAATCGGGAACGAAGGTGGCCGAGGGCTCTGCCAAGAGCGTCGGAACAAATCTCTTCGCTAATATTCGCTCCCAGCATCGGTACGGGAGCCGCGAGCCTGTAGCCTTCTGTATAACCGAGACGTTCGGAGGCGTGCAAATACAATAACCCTTTATTTGTTTCCCCTTTGCCTCATTCTCTCCTTTCCGCTCTCTCTGGCTCTTCCATTCTCTCTGTCGTTTCGTGATTCAACAATCTCGACGCAACGGCAAACATCGCCACACACACAGAGTCTCTTCTGCTTCGAAGGAGGACGAACGATACAGGGATTCTCCGAGCATCGGTGGGACAGCCGGTCGTCATCCTCGCTTTTATCGCCCAGAACTTATCGATGCCTCGGGCTTTTTCCTTGTATGCGCTCCGATATAAATCGCGAATTTCTCGCGAACCGCGGCTTGCGTATCCGGCAAAGTGCGGCGGAGAGAAATAATCGAGGGGAAAAAAAAGAAGAGAATGCCCGCGTGTTATACCGTGAGATCCATGAGTGAGGTAGACGAGATTTCCCGCTGTCGGACCGCGCGAGGGCAAACACTCAGGGAGATTGGCGTGACTCGCCTCGCACATTTACAAAACTCCCCTTTTCGGCTTTCCGGAAATCTTACTTTACCACCGAAGGAAAGAGCCGGAGATAATAAAGCTCGCGGGCCGCTATGGGTAATCTCTGCACACGAGGGGCTCTGGCGATTAATTCCCCGTTCGAAGATCGATTCGAGGAAAAAAGAATAAATAAAAAAAAAAAATCTTCTTTTTAGAATAAAGTGCGTTGCTCTGTTATGAAAAAAATGACTAAAAAAGAAAAAATTAAACAAATAAAAAATCTTTTTTTTCGAATAAAGTGCTCTGTTATGTAAAAAATGACTGTTATGAAAAATGACTGATGTGTGCACACCCAGAAAAAAAGTTTATTTGAAGCCCACTGTTTATTTGGTTTAAGTAAAATATTTATTTGATGTATATTAATATTTATTTAAATTAGGTGAATAGTTACTTAAATGAAATAAATATTTATTTAAATCAAATAAGTATTTTACTTAAACCAAATACACGGAGGACGTCAAATAAACTTTTTTTCTGGGTGCAGTCAATTTTTACCTCTCGCACCGGAAAAATTAGACTCCGAGGTAGAGCTCAATTTTTTCAATTTTTTTTTTCTTTTAGTTTTCTTGTATTTTTTTTTAGTATCTGAATTTTTGAAGTTTACGGTTAATTTATCGTACGACCGGGAGAAAGTACCTTGCGACAAGGAGGTCGGAGGGCCACGGGCCACGGAACGAGCCCGTTAGAAATTTCGTGAACGAGCAATTAAGTCTCAAGTGTTTCCTGCAAGGTGTGACTCGAAGAAACTAAACGAGAACTGCGAATGAAACGTGGAAACGTAGAAAGGCTGCCGGCCACCTGACACCTCCTATTTATCCCTTTCCTCAACGCCTCCTCCGCCTTGCCGCTTCCTCCCCGAGCTCTCCCCCGCGTGTTTCAAAAGGCTGCTGTAATTCGACATTTATTTCGGTAGGATGTAATATATTCCCGTGCTGTCTAATCCCTATTTATTTTTTCTTCGCCTCCTACAATCTTAACCGTTTCTCGTCAGTGTGGCGCATCTCCGATCACCCGCGCAAAATTTCCGTTCACACCGAACCGAACCGAAAAAACAATACAGTTAAAAATTGGAGTACAGTTTCCTCAAAATGATTTTTTTAAATAAGTGTCAAACTCGTTTGTTCAGGTTTGAATACACAAACCTGTCCTTTAATTTCCCGTATTATTAACAATTGTAGTTTGTACTTTCTGTCTACATAATATGCAGATATAACCTAGAAACCTCAAAACAACGGTTCGCTATCGCGATGCACCGATTAATATATTTTTTACAAAGATGAACTTTTATATGTTATATGTCATGATATGTCGAACCATTTCCTCTTGCACAATTATAAGCGTACTTTGAGGTATCATATATCATATATACATATATTACTCGCAAGGAAAATTAAACTTGTTGTCTCATTTGTAAAAGGTATTGTACTGTAACAAATAAATATTCTATTCTATTCTACTAAGATGAACTTGTATTTTCGTAAAAATTACGGGATATTCGGGTAACAACTGCGACTGTTAAAATTACAATATTTTCTAGCAGAATGTATTACGTGTAATACGAACGTTTACCAAAATGTCGTTAAATTCCGAACTGATGCTACGTTTTCAAACAACATTGATTGAAAGTTTCGACTTCCGGAATTCTCGACTACAACTAATTGGTATCATCTCGCTTAAATTTTTTTTGAGTCGCCACCGCGTCTCCCATTACTTGCAAGTTCTGTCGGTTTCTTCCAGATTTATGGAAATTTCTAACAGATCCTTCTCTCAGTGTGCCGTTTCGTTGATAATAATTTGACCAAACACAACTTAATTGCCCAAGCTCGAACAACAGGGAATACTTAAACTTTCGTCACGCTCGCAGTGTCTTAAGATCTGTCGGGGAAAATTAAAAGCAAAAAAAAAAGAAAAAAGTAATGAGAAGCGAGGAGCGTAACCGAGGATAATACTCGAGCGAAGGCGCCAAGAGGATGATCGCAGCGACGAACGGTGTAGGAAAAAAGAGATGAAAAAAAGGTATCCAGCAACAGGAGCCGCGTGTACAGACACCTCTCGTCGTCGTCTCCTCGGCAGTTGTCGTCGTCGTCTCGCTACAGTCCTCGGGGCTATACAACTCTCCGGTGCCTATAATACTTCGAACGGACAAAAGGAGATAATCGAATCGAAATCTCACGCGTCATGCCTTGGATAAATCGGAATTAATTGAGCGGTTTTCGAGCCGGCGTTAGCCGTGCGCGCGGCTTTTGTTTGCTTCAAAGTTTTTTTTATATCTCTTTTCATTCGTTTCACGAGATCTTTTTTTCCTCCACTCGGTAACGTCCAGCTTCTTCTGCCTCTTCCTCCTCCGTCGAGCCTTTCTCTGCCTCCTCCTTTTTTCCCTCCGTCTATTCACTTTCTCATGACGAGAAAGGGTTCTCCTTCGACTGTCCGACTCTTCGCAGCTCCGGAGATCTCGAATTTTACCAGAGCCGACAACCTCCGAGGATAATGTTCGAGACGATGCGTTCTCGGTAGCGCGTTCGGTAGCTGATGACTTAATTAACGGTTCAACTAGCAGTCTCGAGTCTCGCGGAGCGCCGAGCCCAGAGACAGAGAGAGTTCCCCGAACTCTCCTCGTCATCTCGTTCATCCCGCGGACCTATGAATTTTATTCTCGTAGTGTGGCGTGGCTGCCGATGTTCGACGTACCACAAATTTAAAAATAACACTCGTCGTGTCGAATAAAAAAAAAAATATGTATTTTTCATCTCGCCTAAACGGTCCGGCGAGCTACAAGCTGGACAAACACGATGAATATTTTATCTCTCCCTATATCCAGTGCGGAATTGGTGATAGAGATTCTTTTTTTTTCTCGCCACACAAAGCTAAAATATGGTCCGAGCGTGGCCGCGACCAGCCGACCGGTCGATCCGGTGTTTAGAGTATTATTTCTACTGGTCCGGCTTTCGTGGGTCACTTCAGCATCCGGTAATGAGAGACGACCGGAGCAAAGACTCAACCGACTGTTATTTCATTCTTTTTTTTTTCTTTTTTCTTTCTTTCTTTTTCGCTTCGCTTCTGTGGACGCGTTCGAGTTTATTCACTCCTATCAGTTGTCAGTGAGGACTGCTTCGAGCATGCTGCGAACATGTCGAAAGGATCGAGTGCACGCGCTCGGCGCGGTCCGAGAGAACGCACGGCCGCCGTACGGCAACAGGATATAACAGCATAGGAAGAGAAGCGGCGGCAGACGTGCAGCGACGATCGTTAAGTAACTGGTTCGTTGGAATGTTTATTTGCTTAGGGGTCTCTTTTGTCAGTGGGCACCGCCGACGAGTGTTATGACGACCTGTTAACTGTAACCGCGGGCCTCCTGTATATCCCTCTGTCTCCCTCTTCTCTATACCACTACGCTTTGAGCACCCCCTACCTTCCCTCCAGTTTTCTCACCCTACCGCGGGCTCGACGCACATGTCGTCCACTCGGGACGTCCGAACGGCTTCGACGAGAAGACCTCGCGTATTCTTTTTCTTTTCTTCCTTCATGTCTGCCTTCTTGACATAAAATTGTAAAATTGTAAAATTGTAAAATTGTAAAATTGTAAAATTGTAAAATTGTAAAATTGTAAAATTGTAAAATTGTAAAATTGTAAAATTGTA